>JAHWFP010175829.1:0-27296 GCA_023313725.1 Lithobius niger | reverse complement strand
CTCATTTTACTGAGCAATAAACACATTATTATTATTATTATTATTATACAAGATGAATACAAGATGAATACAAGATGAATGCAAGATGAATACCCTGACAGGAGGCATGAGGGAGAAGTACGTCTATGCAGAATGCGAGACAGATCGTTATTAATGGCCCTTTCCCATGAGCCCCAACTCTGGGCCACTCCTATGATCCTCTCCCTGCGTGCCCTCCCATGGCCGCTATTTTACATTTACATTCGGGCACTATTTTATTAAGATCTGTAATATTTCGACCTTCTAGCAGTTGGCATATTCAAGGCATTAACAGCAGGAATTGAGTTACGTTTCAACATAAAATTAGAAGATCCGCCATTTTACCGGAAGTACTATTCAAGTTTTGGTACTTCTGGTAAAATGGCAACTTTTTAGTTTTACCAGAGAGAAGCACGTCTGTATAGAACGGTATGAACCCCCTCCCATGATCCCCTACCATCGGCCTCTTCCATGACAAGGATCCTCTTTCATTCTATAGACGTACTTCTCTCTATACAAAATGAGAGAGAGAGACCCTTATCATGGGCGGGGCCCACGGAAGGGGATCATGGGAGGGGCTAATACTCATTCTATACAGACGTGCTTCTCCCTGGTAAAACTTAAAAGACGCTATTTTTCTGGGAGTACCCAAACTTGAATAGTACTTCAGGTATAATGTCAGATCTTCTAATTTTATGTTAACGCGTAACTCAGTTCTAGCTGTTAACGCCTTGAAGATGCTACCTGCAAGAAAGTCAAAATATTATAGATCTTAATAAAATAGTGCCCGAATGCTGTTAAGCCACATGATGTCAGGTCATGAAAATATACAGTGAGGGGGGAATGAATTGGACACTTGAGAATGAAGAATTTTGACATGTCCTTTGAGCAGTTACAGAAAACCTAACCAATACCTGCGCAAAATAAAAAACGATGGAATTCAGGGAAGAAACATAAGATTTACAAAAAAATCTAAATTACCTGATAAGAAAAACAACTGCATTACAGTACATGAGGGCACGTAGGCAAATGATTTTGCATTCTTTCCAAATTTACACCGCTATTCCAGAATGCATAATTTAGAACACTATTATGATGATGACCTTGAAGGCTGAAAGAGTCAATTTCAACCATTCTCACTTGTCTAATATGAGTGAGATAGTTCCTTCCCAGATCCAGTATGTACAATATAATATCTATCAGCCTTCAATTAGATTTTGTCTCATAGCATAACCCAAGCTACTCATTTGGAACCAGACTTTTTCTTTCACCCGGTGTAAATAAACTGACGAGCATTAGCCGTGCTCAGAATGACTTCCTGAAGAAGCCAGTCTGATCAGCAATTGAAAAAGAAAGTCCTTGACGGATCTTCCATGCAGGGAATTGTGAGCGATTACCAGCCGCCGTCCATGGCTATGGGATCTAGTTTGGACATCTTTCTTGGTTTTCTAGTCCGAATCCTGAGTGTTTCTCTCTCCCTACCCTTCCTGCCGAATCTTTCTTTCTGCGTAAATCGAGCTGGTGCATTTATCAATAGCAACGCTATGCATCAGATAAGGCTCAACAAAATAAATAAAAGATGTTGCGTTAAGTGCATATTTAATGTAACATCAGCTTTACTAAAATAATTCTTGTACTCTTCTTCAAGCATTTTGTCATTCTCAATTCACAACTTCACTCCAAAAACAAAATAAAAGTGGCATCGTCCATTCGAGGTCTGCAAGGTTTCCTAATAAATTGTGACTTTGCAGAACAGAAAAACTATGGGATCGGTTGTGATAAAATTTTATAGTTTTTTTCCTCCGTTTCCCTTTGGACTTACATGTCAGAATGCCTAAGTGGAAATTGAACAATTGACCTTTAAGATCAAAGGCTGAAACCCTGCATCTTAGCCATACTAAAAAGGCCTAAATGAGCTACATATCTATGGGGTAGGTCTTTGGCCTTTCATCCCAAAGGTGGAAAGTTAAATTCACCACTCCCACCACCCATGCAGTAAGTTCAAAAGGCAACGGAAACAGGTTTGTATCTATATTTATTTACGTGGTACATTATTAAAAATTTCCGTAAAATTACGGCACATTTCTGGCTTTTTCAAACACAAAAGTGTACGCACGTGTAAGTCGAAAATTGATGTGAATGAGGAGAATTGACTGTGTGCCCTAAAGTGTCACATGCCCTCAATCATTACAACTGAAACACATGTTCACACCTCTAATCAATACAATGTACAATTCATGCAATTCATGCAGTTCATGCATCAGTAGAATATACAATTCAGCAATTCATGCAGTTCATGCATCAGGTAGAATGTACAATTCATGCAGTTCATGCATCAGTAAAATGTACAATTCATGCAATTCATGCAGTTCATGCATCAGTAGAATGTACAATTCATGCTAATAGTTACAGTCCAAAGTAGCGGAAAAAAAATTACCAGGTGTGAATGATTTTACGGAAATTCTTAAGTGTCTTCTTTCTTAATTATGACTAAAAAGATTTGCTGATTTTGTACTGTAGGTGAATACAACGGGTGGCAATTCAGTCAGATTCGACCCCAGAAGAGGATTCATACTCAAAAAGGGGGCTGATGTTTTCTTCAGCGGCCATTTTGAGTGCGTGGGTGTGCTGGGAAATGCTACTCAGCGCTTAAATTTTATCCTAATTTGGCATCGTAAGTATGACGTGATGGGCAATGACTGCAGATCAGAAATTGAAAGAATTTTACTCCTGTGACGTGTGCGCCTCTGCATCTGTGAAAACCTTTTGGGGAAATCTGCATGATATCTTGACTACAATGTCCCTTTTCTTCACACTTCTTTTTTCCTGCTAGTCCTGCCATTGTTTAGAATGAAGATCATAGTTTGGTTTGAGTAAATAATTAACATAGTATTTAACAAGCACAAAACCGGACTGGTAGTAATTAACATTATTAGCATGTTCGTTTACGGAAATACTAAATCAAAGCAAATTAGTGAACCAACGGAGAACATAAAGCAACTGTGCCATGTCCATTATTTTTATCTCAACATAATGTCTCTCGATTTCTTTGGTATCAAACAATGTAGCACCCGTTATCTTTTAGAAATAAACTACTGATCAGTTCTGATTGGGTGTAATAACAAATTGTTTAATTTGCTTTGTTATTAGTAATTTATCACCCGTTGTAAATTGGTTCTGATACGTGCTACTTTGGAGTGCATGGATCTAAACTAATGTTTTTTTTTGTCATCTTTGTTACAATTTCATCGTATTTATATTCGTAACGGGCAACCTAAGAATAGAGTCGCAAGAGAACGTCTTCCTTATTTAATGGGTTTATTGTGGCTATGCCAACTAATCTGCCAGTCAATAAGGCCGGCCAGGGTTAGATCAGAGCCCCAGCCTTATTCAGCAAATATGGGATGTATTATGGCGTATTCTGGACGCTATCTACCTTCTAAAATTTCTAGTAATGTTCAAAAATTGAGCCAATTCTTCGATACGAGCATAAAGTTTGCGTAAGCTGACATAGGGCTTAAGAATATTTTTTTTTAATTGTGGGTACAGTTGACCATCAAATATTTTCACTTCTGAAAATGTAAGAGAACATTTGCTTTGATTTTTTATTCACTAGAACATTTTCAAAGCAGAGTTTAATAACTTGTTCGAATGATCGACATCCATTATTTCTCTTAAGATGAAGGTCTGTGTTTTGTAATACAAGTAACAAGCATGGTGGAAAGGTTTCACTTCTTACAGCGTGGCTTATTTCTTTTACAGTTTGTTCACCCTTGTTGTCTTAGTATATGAATGTGTAAGTATGCAAGCTAATCTTCTAACCTGTGCCAGTAGCATTCCCTAGCACAACTGCACTCACAAAAAGTAGTTCCATCTCGATCCGTAATACGTGTTTTTCCTCTTTTGGTGATTGGGTTTTAATCTCTCTGCTCGCCATCTTTTGTCTTTTACCGTGTTTTTTGTTCATTTTCTGAAAATGTAGTTCCAAGCCGTAAGATTCTTGTGTGTGGTAAACCATGTCCTGGAAGTAACGATGCCGAGTTAAGAGTCCCTGTTCGGGCACCAAATGCAGAGAGGGTTACCTTCTATGGAGAGTTTTGTAATATTTTTGAACCAGTCGTACAGTGAACTTTCATAAGTTATCCATGTTTAATCCAAACAACATAGGGTTTGTCTTGTAAACAGAATGGAAACTGCTGGTTCGGAGTTACGCCTTACACTGACTAGATCTCATGACACGCTAACCTGCGAGCTGGGTCGGGCCAAAAAATTATTTACGGTAGTACAGATGGTCATTTTATGTCAGTTCCCACACCCCTCCCCTCCCAAAATTTAATTTTCACAGATAAACAGGCTGAAAGGTCTGGAACGTTGCCAGTCCAAACAGCAGAATAACACCCCATTCCCCTATATTTCCCCTCTCTTTCTCAGTTCACACAGGATTCCATCAGCTTCTTAAAAACCTGGAATGTCCTGGAAAATAAAAGTGATATTCCAGGCCTGAAAAGCGCTTGAAAAACACGAAAACGCCTAAATCGATCCAGGACTGTTCCTGGAAACTACCATAATAGAAAATAGCGCTTCGGTTTGCCATATCGGATATCAGCGTGCAATTTTATGTTGAAACACAAACGGAAAAAAAAATAAACATCGTACACAATAACAAGAACTAAAAACGCCATACCAAACCGACTTGTAGCAATTCTTACTTTTTTTCTCGTTAGTCTTTCAGCAGAACAAAATCTGTTACTTAGGCACACACACAGTGTGGATAAGATTTCTTATTTAACAAATTTGTCCTTTAAAATGTCGAACGGTCTGTTGAATACTCGTTGGTATTCTGCGAATTTTCATTGACAAGTGCAGGAAAAAATCCTGAAAAAAAAATTGAAAAACCCTGGAAAAATCCTGGGATTTTACATTGACAAGTAAGTATGAACTCTGTCCATAAAAATCATAGCAACCAGTAACGAGTATACGGGATCAGATTGAATTAAACAATGGACAGAAAACTGAAATCTATAATAGTTTTAAAGGAAAATTTAAAAAAAATGGATTATTTTCTGTGAACTGTGAATAAATAAACGGTTCAATAAAGATTGTAAAAGTGTATCTTTAAGAAAAGGAATCTAAAATGTACACCCTTCATAGTTCTGAAAGGGGGAACAGTCGCACGGAAGTGTACGGCGTGCATACACAGATCAGTACGTTAAAGAAGACAAAATAAATGCACATAAAGATATACAAAGAGACATAACTAGACATAATAAAGATAACTAATGCTGAAGGGTAAACAGTCGCCGCAACTTCCCAGATGATAGCATACTTACGAAACACGTGTTTCCATTTTGTTTGTTCTAAATTGGATCAATGGCATTGATAAACTTGTGAACGTTATCATAGGACCTAACTCATCAATGAAAACTACTTACGTAGAAATTGTTTCTTTATTAGGAGAACTAACAATTAGTAAAAAAGTTCATAATTTCCTTGTGCATAAATCCAACATTAGAACCTGATGGCTTGGAACCTAGATAAGTGTAAGAATTACTAATGTTTATGGTATTGTGGAGCTTATGCACATTCGCTCCATTTCAATTTATTTATGTGAAAATTTTGTAAGTGACACGCTGGTGTGTATGTATAACTTTTTTGTCAGTTATTGTCAATATAGTTCACAAAGTTACGTGAACTTGTGTTTACTGCGAAAGCGACGTAAGCAAAATGTTTGGATTTGTAGTGGCGCTATACTAACCGAAATATACTCATCATACTAGCTACCACACGTGTGCAGTATATTATTTAGATATGAGTGTCCATGCTGTTATTTGGTAGCTAGGATGATGTTGGAATATGACCTTTTAGTTAGCTGGTTTTTGTCGTATTTAATGTGGTCAAATAAATGGCCTTCGTTGTCATGTGGATCAAACTATTTTTTTTTTTAATAATGCTTTAATTATACTGAAAGTTTACCTTAAAGGGCAATTACATCCATTTTGACAGGCATGCTTTACTTTTGGATCACTTACACAATAACTAAACACAAGAATTGCGGTAAGAATACGTTACGTTCGTCCGATACAACAATTTAATTATTGCATCACCAAAACACGACATGGAGGCCGCCATTGTTTTGCTGGAAAGCGCAGAAATTAATGCCGGCAGATGTCGCTTTTCGATTTCGACTCGCAGCCGATTGAGATAGCTGTATTGACTATGAGAGCTCGACGTCTGACGGCCTTAGCGGACCGACAGCTGTAGTGGCCAGCTAAGCCGTCGGACACTTGAACTCTCACAGCCAATAGAGCTATCTCAATCGAGTCGAAATCGAAAAGTGATATCTGTCGGCATTAATTTCTGCGCGTTCCAGCAAAACAATGGCGGTCTCCGTATCGTGTTTTGGTGATGCAATAATTATATTGTTGTATCAGACGTACGTAACGTATTCTTACCGCAATTCTTGTGTTTAGTTATTGTGTGAGTGATCCAAAAGTAAAGCATGCATGTCAAAATGGATGTAATTGCCCTTTAATAATGTAGTTTATAATCCCTTATGGGTTGTAAATAAGGAATTACAAAAAAATTATTGTTTTCTGTTTTTGAGTAAGGAAAAAAAATACTCGTCAGAAAGTAGCTCATCGTTGAATATGATACCTTTTGTAACATTTAAGGTTATATTTTTGTGTGGAAAATGGGGTTTCTATGCGTAAACAAATATTGTCGGCTGTTGAAAAAAAATCAGTAGTACTGCTCTTGTTTGTAATGTATTGTTTTATATTTCCAATGAAGCTGACACCAGTGGTCCACCGCCACCTCACATTGACGATAGTGGTAACCATGTGATACTAAATGGTACTTTCACGCTTACCTGTATTGCCAACATAGAGACTGGAACTATGCTCTTCATGAATTGGACCTATCCAAATAAAGGGGTAAGATTGCATGATTTGTATTTCATTAAATGCTGTAATTTACTAATGCCAATGAGTGCTGCATACACTGATACGATGTTCCGGAACAGACAAAATAATCTACTAGCTTACAGCTTCGCCAAATACGCAGTGGCATAACTAGTAGGGGGGATAAAGGGGCGATCTGCCCCCTCTGTGAGATTTGAAAACTCATTCGGCAAATTGGCCAAGTCACTTTTTCTATAGCTAAAAAATTATTTACCGTCAGATGGCTGCATTTTGAGGTCATCGACGCAACTTTCATCTTAGCTAATTTATACTTCTACTGTTTCTCCTTTAAACCACTAAAGTAACCAGGTAACAAATGGAGAAATACGAATATCAGTAAAGATAAACAGTAAGAATTACTAATTCCATATTTTGCTTAAAATTCCTAACATTTCTAACAAAGTCTCAGTGCTTAAAAAATAAGTATCTAGTATGAAAAACTGAAAGATTTACATTACAAAATTTTTTTATGCGTATAATGCACTTTCCAACGGCACTTTACAAGGCCAAAAAATGCCGGAAAATAGCAAAAATGCATCAGCTTCCGGGGCTCTTATTCGGTTCTTCCTCCACACCATTCGGCTAAAGGCCTGGTGTTGCCCCCTCATTACAAAACCATAGTTACGCCACTGCAAATACGGATCAACTAAACCACGTCAGGACAAACCGCATGTGTAATGTCTGACTGGCTCATTACCCTTAACGCATTAACAGGAAGGAGATGAATCCAAAGAGGAAATGCTAAAAGTATGAAAAAAAAAGAGCCAATACACTCCATTCATCCATCCAGTGAGTGGAGCATATTGGCTCTCTTTATCTAAAATAATGTATCCGTTCTTCTTTGGCTGAATCAACTATCACATTTAGGTCTCTAATAGCAACGAGGCCCAAAGTCATCCAAAGTGGTGCATTCAAATTCAAAAATATCCTTTAAAAGTAGATTTGGGTGATGTAATAAATATCACATCAAAAACCAAAACTGGTGAAAGGCACCGCCAACTTCAGAATAGTTCAGCCTTTCAAAGGAGTGATGTCACCGCGCCAAAACATTCACCAAGTTAATCACAACGTTTTTAGATTTCTAATAACACACTAACGTGTGTCTAAATATGCACGTCAGTATACACGTTGTCATTGTCCGAACTTTGGTCTTCCAATGAAAGGCTATGCGGACAATACTAACAATGATTATAACAATACATTCATACTTACGCGCCCTCCCTTGCCATTACCGTCACACCCCCAGACTGTATAGTATGATGTTAGTATCGTACTGAACCCATTCGTCCAATTTCATAGCTGGAAGCCTTTCCGTTATCTCGGTCTCGGTGAATAATCAACCTACGGGAATTTACATGGGGGATGACCGGAATCTATTAGCTAGTAACACATTTACAACGTTATTGAGATTTTGCATTGAAAGCCGCTTATATAGCTGACATTCCTACACTAGTTCATTTTTGTTAGGGATTCATTGCTGTCCATTTCACCACAATTTAAGCTTGTGTACAGCATTATTATTTTCCCCCAAGTACCTGAAATGTGCCCAAGTATGCTTCAGAATGTTAGACAGTTACGCTATGGTGTCGCGCCATGATGGTTTATGTCCTCGACAATTGAATTGATGTGATGTTTGTTGCCTAACTTGGCGCCATTTTCGTCTAGATGTAGTATATCCGTTCTTCTTTGAATGCAACCACCGTTCAGCACATTTCTGTCGGTTTAGAAACCAAACGAAACAGTTTATGGACGAATTATTACCTGTCATTAATTTATGCTGGCATTCAATATAGTCACGCTAACCCAGGTGTAAGGCCTCCAAAACCAATGTACGTTTTAATTGATTAATTTATTTCACTTACAGAGTGCTCGTATCATAGAGGGCAATACAACGGCTGCTGACAAAACGAGCAATAATGGCTATGTTTATCGTGAAGTGATGCGCAATCTGACAGTTCGACACGCCCAGATGTCGGACCAAGGGACATACACCTGTACCGTCACGGATCACACAGACAAGAAAAGTAGCCGAGATAGACACGTCAAAGTTTATGGTGAGTTTACGAAATAATGTTTAGCATCGTTTCTGTGGGTTTACAGGTACATATTTCACGACCTGTCGCTATGACAGGTAACACTGCTCTGTTCTTCTTGTGGGTCAGTTGGAAAAAACTTGTTCAGCCTCCTGTTCTGTCTAGTGTCTAGTGTTGCGATGGTCGATGTAAACATTGCAATTTTCGACATGTTGCAAATCGTTGTTTGCAAAGCGTGTTAGCTAATATAAATTGTATGCACATATTTTATATTTTTACCGTAAAAAGAAGAACATTTTCATTAAAATAGGCAAAAATGTAAACATGTGAAAAATGCACAAGTTATTTAAGCTGCAGTTAGGTTGGCACATTTTGCTAACAACGGAATCTAGTGGTGACAAATGGTACTAAAATTGGTAAATCTCAACCTTTTTTCATTCTATAAAATGTTGTATGAAACGAATTTTAATTTTTCCTTTTATATTTACAAAAATTAAAAAAAAAACTATTAATGTAATAAACAAAGTAAGTCGCCTTGTTTGCAGTTTAAAGTAAAGCGTTAAAATAAAAGAAGTGTTAACCAATAAGACACGTACAAATTTCAACGTAGTCAAGTATCAAGACATTGTATGCATTACGAAGTTAAGAGTTGGACGAAATGTAAACTCATCAAATATTTCTTTCTTTCTATGCAGATAACATATGCCACGTCAATCTGACAACTGATATCCAGAATGGCATCAATGTGACAGCTTCCAAAGAAGACAAGGTTCGTTTTGTTGTCCGTTTAGAAGCCCATCCTGCCCCAACTATTGTCTGGCAGAAAGGGCAAGAAATAATACGTCCATCAGGAGGAGAGAAGTACGTCATCAACAGCTCCGACACCAACACAACGCTCATCATCAAAAACCCAAGACGGAGTGACAATGGGATCTACACAGTTACTGCTTCCGTTTGTGAGAAAATGAGAGACATTGCCATTCCACTCACTGTCTTTGGTAAGAGAAAACCTGTTATCTTGTCAAACACCAGAAGTAAATTTTTATTACATACATTAGCTGTGATCTCCGCAAAGGTCGACTTCAAATGGTAGCCTCTTGACTTTAGAACATAATTTTAAAAGGAAACTTCCTACGACTTTGGAGGTTTGTTGCACTCAAAAGTCGACTTCAAACAGTTAGCCTCTTGACTTAGGAACTTAATTCTAAAAAAATACTTCTTATGACTTATGGAGGTTTGTTGCACCCAAAAAGTCAACATCAAACAGTTAGCCTCTTGACTTTAGAATGTAAATTTAAAAAACCTTCCTAGGACTTTGAAGGTTTGCTGTGCTCCAAAAGTAGATTTCAAACAGTTAGCCTCCACTTTAGAACATAATTCTAAAAAAAATTTTCTATGACTTTGGAGGTTTGTTGAGCTCGAAAAAGTCAACATCAAACAGTAGTTTCTTGACTTTAAAACATAATTCTAAAAAAAGTAACTTGTTACTACTTTGAAGGTTTGTTACGCTCAAAAAGTCGATTCAGACAGTTCACTTCAGAACGTAATTCTAAAAAAAAGCTCCCTATAACTTTGGGTTACGATATAAAGTTACGATATTGATGCGTAAAAAATATATAGAAAGAGCTAAGTAGCTCGCAAGTCCCCACCAGTGAAATGGTCTACCAACTTAGTTTGTCAAGATAGTTTTTTAACATATTTAGATTAGTGGAAGAAATGTGCTCTGGCAGCCAGTTCCAGTTGTTGTTGACTTTGTAGAGAAGAACGGGCTAGTAATCCACAATCTTAAGCTTTCCTTGTAAACAGTGAGACTGTGGCCTCTCGACCGATTTTGGCAAAGTCCGGAGATCGTCAGGGATGTCATAAACATTTGGAGGATTTTGTATGTTTCAATTTTGTCGCATCTGCTTCTTCTTTTCGTACGGTTCTAGTTTCTGGTGTCGTTCGGGGTATGATGGGGTTATGATAGGGTGTGTCAGTCATTGTTGTGTTGAGCATTGGGATAAACTTCATCTATACCTTCCATTTCCTAAAAGAGTTCTACATTTGTCATTGTAGAAGAGCCCCTGGTGACCATGATGAGCGTGAAGCCTTTCTACAAGAGCAAGACCCAGGCCACCTTGAACTGTGTCGTCGAAGGATTCCCTCGACCTCTCACCATGTGGCAATGGCGACCTTGTGGACATCCTGGCTGTAATTCACAATTCAGGCCGCTTGAATATGGAGGACCAAACCACGAGGTAGTAATGGATGTCAACGACCCCAACGATTCCGGTCTTGTGCAGAGTTCCCTCGCGGTAGTAGCCAACACTTCAGGATTTTACCGTTGCATAGGGACCAACAGCTACGCAAAAGCTGTTGCTGACATGCAGTTCATAGTATCAGGTAAGAGTAACTAGTCAGTAGATTAAAATGTAGGCTTAATCACAAATATTGGCGTAATTCCAATCCGGTAGAGTGCCAACACAAAGTGCCTTATAGTGTAAGAAGACAATGGTCAGCATATTAACTCTTTGTTGGGCTGGAATTAAGAGTTAATGTGCTGACCATTGTTTTCTTACACTATAAGGCACTTTATGTTGGCACTCGACCAGATAGGAATTAGACCTATAGTTGTGATTAAGCCTATATTTTAGTAATTAGGCCTTATTTTGAGTAATTATGCCTATTATTTCCATTAACAAATGTCTACTAAGTAACCTTAGTAGTGCTGCCATCGAAATTGAGAAAATCTCGACTTTTTCTCGACCCTTGTCTGAGACGAGGTCAAGATGACAGAAGGTAAGATCGAGACAAGACGAGAAAAATTTCAATTATCTCGACTAATCTCGACTTTTTAGTTCATAGTTTTGGCGAAGCTTACCTCTTATTTTACTTGCATGAATAGGTCTAGTCCTTCTCTTTTTCTGTTCTCTCTCCCCCCTGCACCGCACCCACTCCCCTCCCCCTCCCCTGTGGAAAGTTGCCTAAGCTAGTAAAATAATAAAGATTGGTATACAATGGTAAAATATAACGGTAACAACTGTAAAATAGGCTACAACGATTTTTATTTTTGTTGCAACACTTGTAATTGTTTTGTTTTCACCTATATCCCTGAAAATAGCTTAATAGAAAGCTATTAGTTAACGTCTTCACCAATACCAAACTGAAGCAATTGCTCTCAAATTTTGCTGCAATTTTTCGAAGATCACTTGCCATTTCGCATGGATCACTGCCCGTCTTTCGTAGCAACCTTGTAAGGAAAAACAGTTGAGGAGTGTCGAGACAGTCGAGCAATAAGTCGAAACGAAACGATTGGAGATTTTTTCTAGTCAAGACCAAGACAATAACAAGAAGTCAAGAGAATTTAAAATTAAAGGTCGATAAGAGACTTTCTCAAATCTCGTGTCATCTTGATAGCAACACTAGATACTTTAGATACTTGGGAAGGGCAGTCTAGGTCAAGTAAGCGAAGTAGAATTTCCCTACGGCTTGGTATAATCCCGGATAGCCTTTAAGTTCTATTGGTTAACAATCTCCGTAAAGTGTTTCTATGTGGTGTGTGCTGTCCCAAACCCTGTTAAACCCATCCTATCCAGTTGTGCCTGCAGTCCCAAATTCTCTCAAACTTATTTCATCCTGTGGTGCCTGCAACTCCAAACTCTTTTAAACCTAACTATCCCATCCTGTGGTGCCTGCAGTCCCAAATTCTCTTATGCCTATCCCATCCCGAGCTTAAATTAATTTGGTAGCACTCGAACTACACAGTTAACATATCTTCTAGCTGTCCTTTCCTTCGTTTTAATTTGTGGTCTCTGTTTTCAATTTGCGTTAGTTATTTACCATTTACCACCTAGTTTACCATTAACTAGGCAAATTTACATTTAGCGAGCAAATATGCGTTGCATGAAATAACCCTCACTCTTGTTTTCCCCTATTTTGCTCAGATTACGCCGATGGTTTTCCTTTACGTACCATGACATAACCCTAACTCTTGTTTCCCATTTTTCCTCAGATTATGCCAACGGTTTTTCCATCAAGCCATCAAAACCAGACGTCGTTGAGACTACCCCCTTCCAGTTGCGATGCGGAGCAAGCATCTTTAACTTCACAGAGCTATCCTGGCAATGGAAGCCAAACAAAGAAAGCTATGGTTATAATGATGTCACCAACCAATCAGGTGAGGCATGCCTGTCGGTTATCTTTAAGGGTAGTTCCATCTTGACAAATATTGGTTAGCTGACACCAGAGACAACTGTATGCACAAGTACACACTAGGGCACTTGGCCATAGGATTGCCGTTCCCTCTTCTTACCGTTCGCCCTTCTTTATACTCTTGTTCGATAAAATTATGAAGAAAAGCTTTTAAAATAAAGGTTAAAAACATTAAAACATTGGCTATTGAGGATTTAAATACTGATTCCTAGGTACCAGCCTCAATGTGGACTAATCGTTATTAGTTTTTTAGACACCTCTTTTTTTAGACCTCTAAATGCAGTGAGCGTATCAACTATGGTACGGTACAGGACAGAGGTAAACTGTTTTCACATTAGACACTGTGTGTAAAAATTAGTTAAAAGGAATAAAAAAAAACGGAAGTTCGACGTGGAAGTAGAGCACACTCGTCTACTCACAGATAAAAATCCTCTTTTTCAATAGAAAAATGACTTATCGATTTGTTTACTTACCACCATTTTTTCTTTTGTCCAACACGAAAGTGAGTTGAATTGTAAGCTTTTCTGCAGGTTCGTCTATTACCGCTCCTAAAAAGGTACTTTTTCTACACATTTAGGCATCATTGTCATTCGTGAAGATACACAGAATTCTCTAGTTCTGACGCTGAAGTTTAGTCGCATCCAAATGACCAACAGTGGCACATACAAATGTACGGCCAGGGAAAGCATAACAAAGCGCACTATCGAGAAAGAACAATTTGTTCTTGTTAAAGGTAAGAATACGAATGTGAACTTAGCCAACCAAAGAACTTCCCCATTGCCGTATATTTAAGTGTTAACGAATGTTTTTCCATTTTTTGTCTGTCAGCTATTGAAAAACCCCAGTTCACCTCCAGGACGAACATGAATGGAAGTGTGGTTCCAGTCTCCCCTGATGAGGTACTTGAATTGGTGTGCAAGGTGACTGGAGTACCTGAACCCACAATGTCATGGTGGAAAGACGGACAACGGTTGGACAATACAACTCTATCATGGATGGAACTAACTCACAAGTCGACACGATTGGTAAGATTTTTTTTTACTTGGGAAAGAATTATGCCTTCCGCTGCAGGTTCCTCACCTTTATCGTAACCAAAAAATGTGGAGTATTCCTTTGGTGAAGGAATGACTTAATGAATAACTTAAGTATGATGTGCTCGTGCACACAAATAAGTTCTACTTGCTAAATAAAGCATCCATCTAAATCTGTAGTGGTGAATCACGACCCGCGTTTCCTTACTGTTCATATTCTGTTATAACTCGCAAAATTTTGCGTGGATTAGTTCGGGCCAATATGACATTCCTCAGCCTAAACATGGAGGGATGAACTAGGTCACTCTGTCAAATTACAAATTCCGTTTAGAGTGCTGGTGACACTTCTTTACAGTGAGAGTTTTTGGGGCTTGGAATTCGCTCCCCATGTTACTGTTACCCTGACGAGCATAAGTGCCTCTCGTCGTCACCTTAATCAACTAAATTTAACCAAATTTTTACAACGTATTTAGCACTCGGGTTAATTACTGGCGACAGACCCCAATGGTGTCGCAAGCAACCACATCCATACTTCATTTTCTCTAGTTGGGTTGGTAGTTAGTGATCACACCGGTCTTTGCCTTCTCATTGCTCCTCCAACAAAATGTTTATTTATTAATTTATTTGTTAAACACTTAAGGTTTTATTTTAGGGCCAGAGATTGCTAGATAGTTTATCTACACTTGCCTATTGCCTTGGTATTGTGCATGATCAGTAATGGCATCTTCGTTGCCATGGCGCCGATGATGAAGTGTTGTGAGAAGCTTCACAGCATTGCAGAGGTCTTAAGGGCAATTCCTTCCCGTGTATATATATGGGAAAGTCGGTTTGATGTCAAAGAGATTATTCGGGAATTCAGAGGACTTGCTCGTGTGTGTCCCAATGTGGTAATAGGTGATGCTTTGGGCCACACCCGAGCAGCAGTGTGTAAGTCAATTGGAGGTACAGAATGGGGCTCATTTCGTCTTTTGTAGTATTGGATGTCAAGTGAAGCAGAAGCATTTCGATTTTTGCAGCAACTTGGAAAATTCATTCACTAAAACTGACATTCAATGAAAGATTTGCACTCCTTGATCTAAACCATTATAGACGTACTTTGATGTTGCGTGATGAGTAAACCCTTAGTTATTTTGGAAGAGATGATTATCTTAACCCCCCCATAAAAGGCAAAATATATGTAATACTTTAGTGTATGAATACTTGTTGTCTCACCTTGGCACCCCGACGGTGGTGGTGCCACCCCCCTGCACCCTCATAATGTCACTCGTTGTTCCTGGTAAAAACGGTAATGCAATCACGGTCAGTGAAACGTAAAATTGGCTTCACTGCTGTGTAGTCTCATCCATTACTTTGCACAGACAATGATACTTTATTAACGCCCAACAACAAGGAACTAACTGTTCACTAACTGTTGGCTACTGTATCATTTGGAAGGAATGGTGTGAAACCCGCTCAATCCATCCTAGCTACCCCTGGAGAAGCATCCAATTTTTACTGACTGTATCTGTTTTTCTGTCTTCGCCTTCCCCTTCGGCAAAAACCGTGGCTCCGCTACTAGGCCCCAATTCCTTGATCTGTGCTGACAGGAAGTGACATAACTGAGTGTCTGTTGTAAGCCAGCATTCCATAGTGGCAAGCCAGCAATAAATGTGACCTAAGTTCGTTCTATTCACCTTCCGCCTTCAGCATAATTTTAAACCACGAGGATGAAAGGTTAACTGACTTTCTGGCAGGGCTGTTTATTATTAAAACCATTTTACACTCTTTATATTTCTGCCGTTGGAACATGCAACCCCTGTTTAGTAACCCCATCTTGCCAAGGATAATGATCCTGTGTAGTTTGTGTAGTGACTGTTTACGAAAAATTTACCAGGCTTACCAAACTTAAATTACTGGAAATGGCCAAAAGTACTGGGAAAGACACAATGGAATTGCACAAATTCAAATGTGACCGTGCTTGTAACGTGCTGCTTGTTGCACGACCAACACGATCTTGCAGCACTAAGCTTCTTTTACTACTCATCTGGTCATTTTTCTATTTGAAGCAAGAATCACTACTATACATCACTATAACATAGTACGTTTTTGTTTATCTTTTCCAGCTGGTTAAAAGAGTCCAGGACCAAGACAGTGGGCTGTACGTGTGCCGTGCAGAAAATTTGGGTGGTGTCATTACTACCAACATGACACTGCATGTTGAAGGTAAACTTACTACCATCCTTAAATTGGCAAGCATAGTGTGAAAAGAAAGTTATTTTGTTAATAAACAAACAAATTTTTATGTGCTACTACAGGTGGGTCAGCCGTAGGTTACCGATCAAGTCATGACATGAATGAATGGACAACCGGCATTGTTATCGGCATCATCATAGCTGTTGTGATTGTGGTTATTCTGCTTGGAATCATTATCCGTAAATGCATTGAGGAACGAGTAAGTAAAGTAGCGTAACACAAGCTACAGTGTACATTTAAATTAACCTCACAACTACACTAGTTGCAGTGTAGAGTAGCGCATTTGTAGGCACAGTGGCATTTTTAGGCCTGTGCTCTAGAGGTTTTAGTGCCCTCATTTTGAAATCGACATGAAAGCACACAGCTCACTGAATACTATGCGGTTAATCTGCTACCAGCGAACTAAAGATCTAGTGTGGACGAGACGATTTGTGGTGCAATTATCTGCTCGACGTATCATCTCGGTCTTGTCTTCAACCTTCTCAATGGACGAGCTCGAGAGGTCACGTTTCACGTGGGCCATAAAATTTAACAACTTGTTACATTGTTGGTCTGATAGATGAGAAATACAACAGTATTAACCAATTTTCACCACCAGTATTTATTTTTTAACTTGAAAGCACAATGCTTGAAAGCACCTCAAATTAAACAACACAAATAGCTTACTGTAATTTCACTTTAAATATTATTGTACATACAATTGCTTACAACCTATATTCTGTGTTTTTTCTGTAATGAAGAATTTAAAATCATGTTCTATGTAGCTTTTTAATCTATGTGTAATACTGTACAAAATAACAAAGACTTTCTTTTTTTATTTTCGGGGGGCCTCGTGTAAATTTGCATTCGTAGGTCATTCGGAGTCTAAGCACACCGCTATGTTTACTATTTGCTTGTTTGATATTGTTGCTCCAGACGTTATTAGGAAAGCCTGGGGTTTGAGTTAATACCTGGGCCATGTTTTCCTCTCACTCAAGGAACTACTGCTGTAGTCTTTTGGTACACATAATTAAGCCTATATTTGAGTAATTAGACGTACATTTTTGTGATTAGGCTTTGAGTTATTAGGCTTATAATTTTTGGGATTAGGCCTATATTTGTGTGATTAGACTTATATTTGAGTAATTAGACCTACAATTTTTGGAACTAGGACTATATTTTTGTGATTAGGCCACTTAAAAAAAGAAAGTTGGTTCTCGGTCATTTTTCTCACGAAATCCGTGCGGGAGGGCGAAATTTTTATTTTTATTTTTTTATTTTTCGGCCCTAGTTTTCTGTACATTTTGGGGAATTATATTTTATTTTGGGTAAAATAAAGAACACTGTATCATAATTCTGCTTATCACGTGTCCATGAAATTATTTAACGACAAGAATGGTAATTTTATATTTTCATTTCTCACTATGGACCATTTTTGATCTGTAACTTTTATTTTTGCCGCGTCGTTTCTTTTTATTTCCCGTCAAAAAATCGGTGCGGGAGGGCCTGAGAACCGACTTTTCTTTTTTTAATGGCCTTAGGCTTATATTTGAGTACTTAGGCCTGTAGTTTTGTTATCAGGACTACATTTGAGCTATTAGACCTACGTTTTTGTAATTAGGCTTATATTTGAGTAATTAGGCCTACAGTTTTGTTATTAGGCTTACATTTGAGTAATTGTGTGACTTTTTGTGATTAGGCTTATACTTGACTAATTAGGCCTACGTTTTTGTGATTAAGCCTATACTTAAGCAGTTAGGCCTACAATTTTGTTACTAGACCTACATTTGAGTAATATAGCTTACATTTCGTGATTAGGCCTATATTTGAGTAAATATAGGCCTATGTTTTTGTTATCAGGACTACATTTGAGTATTTAGGCCTACAATTTTGTTACAGGACTACATTTGCGTAATTAGTACTACATTTTTTTGTGATTAGGTCTATATTTGAGTAACTGGGCCTACATTTTTGTGATTAGGCTTATATTTGAGTAATTAGGCCTATAATTTCGTCACTAGGCCTACATTTGAGGAATTAGGCCTATATTTGCAGTCTATGTATGCCAAGCAATTTTTATGCAGAACCAAAACAGGCTCTGTACGAAAAGTAATTTTGCTGTACGGCACAGGAAAATCAGAAAATTAAAAGTAGTGCCCCCATCTGTTCCCCCCCCCCCCGCCCCCCACTCCACACCCCGTGGCGACACCATATAATAATCTAAGAGCTAGAAAAGTTACAAGAGTTATGAAACAGCAAAGTGGGTAACAAAATTTCTACTTTTTCAGCAAAATCAGCGTGAGCTAGAGATGATCAGCCAAATGTTATTCGAGCAAGGGGATCTCAACTGCTACAATCCTGACATGCCCCTCGATGACCAAGTGGAACTACTGCCATACGATAAACGCTGGGAGTTCCCTAAAGAACGACTTAAGCTAGGTACAGTGGTTTGAAACTTCAGCAGTATTTTATTTATTTCTTCATAGTGAATTTATTTATTAATTGTTTACATTAATGCAACAACAAGTCTATGGAGTGCAAATTTCCTTAACAACGGGCCTTTCATTTATAAGTGTGGATTTTCATACCAGCGTAGTGTGTTGAGGTCATGGGCAGTCAGGGAGAAAGGGGATGAAAGCAGGTTTAACTTAAACTCTTTGTTCCACTTAGCTACGTCACCGTGTTGTTAGCTGGTGAGAGTTATCTTTACGTTTTCTGTTACTACCCACGACGTTGTACCATGCATCTGTACAAATGATCTAGATATGCATGGATCACATGGCTTCTGCATCCACGCGTGACATTCTCATATACAATGAAGCTGCAGTTTTCTTTATTAGCTGGCCATACTAATGTGAGGATGCCTAGCAGTAGATGAAAGGCTTCTTGTTGATAACTTTTTACCCCAATGGTTTAGTGTTGGATTTACATATAAAGTAAAATGGTACTGAAACGTGCAGTAATTATATCTGCCAAATTTAGTCAATATTGCCATATTTCGCCATATTGTACAATGAGTTAGATTATTTATAATAATTTGAGGCTGCACTGTTAGTTAAACCCATTTTACAGCAACATAATGTTTTATGAACATTTAAAATGAAATAAAACTTGGTATTGTAAATACTGGTTGCATCTCATGACCGGCCAATTAATACAAAAATTAAGTATTTTTTTCTTTCTTTCTTTATCTTGACTCTTCATCAGAGAGGATCTTGTTCAATTTGAACCAGAAACTACTTCTTATTTCAAATCACCATACACACCTTTCTCCTTATCACTTTAGTATTAAAACCTTGAATAAATATCTGCTAAAGTGGCAGGTTAAACTCCTTACTGCATGGCCAAAAACCATAGCCCATAGAGTGAGTGCTTTACCACTAAAACCTACAATGAATGTCTGCTGAAGGGGCATATTAAGTTCCTCACTGCATGGGCAAAAACCACAAACCGTTGGCTACGTTCTTGAAAGTATGTTCAGACAAACATTGGGCATTTCTTTCTTGGTTTAAAGTGTAATAAATGCTCTTATTGCGAAAATGAAACTGACGTGCAAAAAAAAAATGCAGCTTTAGTCAGCTTTCATGAATAATATTATTGTGGAAACCTGCGAGTAGAGAGTGGGTATGCCACACACTATAAATGACAAATTTAGTATACATACTTGAAATGTAATGAATTTTACATTACCATTTTACAGGAAAAACCTTAGGTCAGGGAGCTTTTGGACGAGTAGTCAAAGCAGAGGCTATTGGTCTCCAGGACAACGAAGCTTCCACCACAGTTGCTGTGAAAATGCTGAAAGGTAAATGCATATTTCAGAATATATATACATGTGATCACGTAGTTGTGTCTTGAGTGTTTGAAATAGCTGATCTAATCCTTACTGGAGTGCGGGGGACTTTGTCAAACACCTGTCAGTGAGAATAGTGTGCGATACCACAAGTCTTTTTCAGCAGCTGTTGGATCTAATCTAGCCCACAATTTGCAGTGCTAAATTTGCTAAATGGCTGTTTCTTTTCCCAACAATTTAACTTTAGTTGGCAGTGCTGCATGTAATGGACGTGTCTCTTTTCCTCTTTTAGTGTAGTGCTAGCATGCAATTCGCAACAAAATAGGTGCTATCTTGGCTGCAGAAACAAGATAGAAATTCCTACCGATAAAAATTTAAATCATCTACAGGAAATACAGCCGTGGTTTTACAGTTATGGTGGATGTAAACAAAGCAATATAACAAGCGATATAACGACAGTCGCATGGAATCGGCAGTGGCCATTTTTTGCTGCACGTTGCATAGCTTGTGCACATATTTGCTGGGAGGCTTTCTCTTGAGCCTTCAGCACTTGACGGACGCGTGAAGTAAGCACTTAGCAAACTTCTGAAAGGACTTCACCCAGGGCCGGATTAAGACAGGGACATTACGGACATTTGTTCCTGGCCCTAAGTTTTTGAGGGGTCCGCGCTTTTTCAGATAAACAAAATTTCTCGATTGATTAAGGTGAGAATTAACTGATGTCAACTGAAAGTAAAATCCAAAAATACAAAAAGTATTCCCCTTATCACAATTTTCTTCCATTTGCCTCTAGATAAGGAGCTGTTTACATGGAAGAACTATAGGAAGGGGAGAGGGGCCCCCACAAGAGTTTTGTCCAGGGCCTGAGTTGCGTTAATCCGGCCCTGACTTCACCACTGCCAGGAAAAGCAATGCATGGTGGTTATCAGCCCCTGCCATGATTAGTTCTTTTTTTGTTTGAACCCCAAAGTTTGCTCTACCTTTTACTAGACATCTTTTCTTTTTCTAAAATCGCGAATAATGTTCTAAATTGAGCCAATCCATCATTCCGACACACATCACTTTGCTTCAGATGGCTTAAAGAGTGACTTGGAAATGGCTCTTACAGCTATCGTCATTAGTAGAACTGACTTATTGGAAATGCTTAATCAGGTAAAAATTTGAGGGGCGAGCATGAAGCTTTTTTTAATCCTCTACAAAGATTTTCTCCTACCACTAATTGCGTGTTGTTCTCTGATCGCTAAACATTGGTATTCCTCTCACCGATCCCGTCATGAAATGTGTCACTGTCACTTGATGAATGATGCAAACCTATTCGCCACTTGTCATACCATGATCGACTCCAAGATGTTAACCTCCCAACTATTGAGTGGAGACTGTTCCGCGGCGATCTCTTCTTGTACTACCGAATCATTACCAGCTTACAGATTAACACTAAAGCCACAGAACAATCAAATGCGAGCAAATCCAATGCCCATCGTTATGAGCACTCTTGGATAGCTGTGTCACCACTTGTGTGATTTGCTGTAAAATTATAAAAGAGACCACATTATTTCAAAACATGTGAAATTCGCAGTAATAGTATTTTTTTTACATTTTTGTAATTATTTTCTGAATTCTGAATGCTAAAAGAATTTTCAAAACGGTATAGCAAATTTACAACAACACAAAATGGCTTTGAGTTGTTCATGTAGTGTTTGGGGCCACCAGACTTATAGATTAGGCTCCCTTACTGCCACTACTAAAAATTGACTTAGCCATGCAACGGAAGAAAATCAAATATCTCCGAAAATATTTAAGGCGGGAATTGTTTCATTGCACCAAAGCTGCCTTTCATGAAAATTCAACCAAATCAGAACAAAATTGTAATCGTTATTGGTCTGAAACAGACAAACACACACACAAACCGGCAACCAAAATCGAATTTCAATCCCGCAGTTACCCTCGTCAGCCATTCACCTGCCGTTAAGAAACTGTACAGTTATGGTCAGCGGAAATATTTGCTTCCTTACTGTGCATTTAATAACAACGGCTAAGAACATCGTTCACAAACGTTAGGCTAACGCATCATGTTAATGACTGTTATATGTAGCCTGGCAATATTCTATTTACACCAAAACTCTTTAGTGTGCATACCAATATCTAAATCTCACCATCTCACACATTTAAATTACAGTTTAAATTTACATCAACTTCAAACAATAGAGGAATTACAGACGTTAAACGTTAATGCCAGTTTATTCTCCATGGTATAATTTTGTAAATCCATCTTAAATCCATATAAAAAAAACATAAAATAATAGAGTATATTTGTTATTGGTTTTTTCTTACAAGTCAAACTTAAATTGAACCCATATGGTTGCGCAGTAGTGTATGAAATAGTATAAACAAACCCGAGTGTAATATCTAAACCATGAATAAATGGTTGAACTAAACCATAATTGAAAGTGGTCTATTTATAATTGTAGAAATTGTTTTTACACCTTGCAGCAACTGTGGGAATTCCGTGCACGAAACACCAGTGCCTTTTTTCCAAATGTACATTTACTGTATATATGAAAACCTCGTATGTTGTGTAAATTATAGAAATACATATATACACTTGTTATCACATAACTACATATTGATATATGTTTTTCTAAATTATTTATTTATTTTTTATTTATTCCTTTTTCAAAATTCAAGCAATTTAATGTAACTAATTATTGCACAAATTATTATTGTTGCACTAATACTTTCTGTAAACTGTCTTTGCTGCACAGCCTGTATGGCACTGTAGTGCAATCTGTAATAAAGTAAAGTAATTAAGAAGTACGAGTTACCGACCGCGACTGCACACGACATCACCGCAATGTGGCATGCTCTTTTGTAACCGAAACTATGTGAATTTGTTTTAGAACGAGCTGATCTAACTCAGAAGAAGGCTTTGATGCAGGAGTTAAAGGTTATGATCCATCTTGGTAGACACCTTAATGTCGTCAACTTGCTGGGAGCCGTGACAAGAAACATTAGAAAAGGTAAGCAATTAAAAAGATTGTCAAATAAAGGTGACCTGAATAGGAATGTTACTGCTGTGCTGCTTTGGTTCGTGTGAAGCCTTGAACAGAAAAAGGGTACGGGTTAGAAAAATATTCAGGTCTCGAAATGGCTTGATTTCTAGATAAAATGGATTAAATTTGGCTTGATTCAGTTTTACTGTATCTATCTATAATTCATGCTGTTACAAGTATATGAAAAATATGAAAAAATACGGCCAGTGTTTTGTTATCTACTAGTGTAATAAAGGCCTTGAATAGCATTCTGGAAAACCCTGGCCTTGTGATTTGTTAACCAAAAACAGTGTGAACCCAATACTACTAGGGGTTTATTATTACTGAACTTTTCTTACTATTGCTTCTTTGCCGATCTTGCAAAATCAGTATCTTTGAATCCAAATGAAGGTGTGAAATTGATAGAGTCTCGCTTGTTAGGGCTAAAGAGACAATAAAAATAAGAATAAACCAACAACAGCTAACAGTACCGGGCATTCGATTCCCCTGCCATATGGCTTTTCACAGCATTTAGTTAATGTACTTAATTAAGGATTTTTTTAATTTTGGAGGCGGGCGTTAATTTAAGAGATGGGCGTCAACCTCACTATCTCACGAATTTGAGCCTATAAGCATTTACTAGGGTGGGGGCGGGGGTGGCATTGCTTGGGCATTTAATACACGATTTGCAGATGGTTCAAGAAGTCAGGCATTCCATTGGTTTGGTTAAATTAATCGTTACACCGGTTATTGATGGACTAATCAGTTTGGTGTTGAATCAACAGAAATAAAAAACTGATCAATGTACCCTTACTTCTTCTTGTAGAATCGCTACACAGAGTGACTATTTTTTTTTTTTTGTCATTTTAGGTGAACTCCTCGTGATTGTGGAATACTGCCGTTTTGGAAATTTACGCCACTTTTTGTTGCAACATCGTGACAATTTCATCAATCAGATCGATCCCCATTCGGGTAAAATCAATCCTCGTTTATCGGAGTTTCCTGTATTTGACGAAAATTCTGCATCAGACGTTATGAAAATTCCGGATGCCTCGGCTACCAACCACGGGTAAGAAATATTACCACGATGAAAACCTGAAAGTTTGAATTAATTGAATCATCGACCGACCAAGTAATAACTATTTTCTTTTGGCGATTCTTTTGGTTCAACATGAAAATGAAAATAAAAGACAATGAAATTGTTCCACCAAACAACTTGGCAGACCACTGGTTGTTCTTTTGCATGCATTTTCATTGTACGATTTTTTGTAACTTTTGGTAGCTCCAGTCATTCCTCAAAGAGACAACATCGTCAGCCAGCCGACCTGGTCAAGGTTAAACAACAGCAATGACTGCTATTAAAGGCTGTTGTTTATCCTTGTCCAGGCCAGCCTTTCGATGTTGTTTCTCCTGAGGAAAGGCTGGGGTACCCATAAATTCAGAAGTGTGCAATAAATGCATGTAAATCATGTGGAATCTACTGCCTGCCATGTCCTTTGGAAGAATCATGCATGCATGTTCATTTGTAAATGATATGGGTTTGCGTCATGTTTGAACCCATTTGCAAATTCTCGTAACACGTTTGGAGCACGCTGGGTTCTAGTTTAGAGTTAACCTGGTGTAATGGTTTCTAAACCTTACGCATAAAGTTTGGAGCATGCTTGGTTCTTGCTTAGGGTTAACCTTCGGTAATGGTTTCTAAACCGTGTGCAAAGGTTTCTTTTCCTTGCATATAGGGTTAACCTTGCATGAAGTTTGTTGCATGCTGGGTTCATGCTTAGGGTTAACCTTGTGTAACGGAAACACAATGGCACAACAGCAAAAGTCACACTAAAAACAGCTGAGATCCAGTAAGCCGTTATTACGGATTTATATTTCATTGAGTTGACGAGATCAGGACGCGAAGCAGCATACTCCGGATCACATTTCGGATGCTCTGACCTTGAACAAACTACTAACTGGACATTCTAAGAAGTGCCAAACAATGATAGCCCTCCCTCACCAGAGTAAATTAAGCACGATAAAAAAAAATGAAAGTACCGGTAGGTAGCATATTTTATTGTGGGGTTACACTCGCAAGCTCAATATTCAGTGTGCACTCCTTGGCGTAACGAACGGTTGAAAAGAGCAGGGTAGGAAGACAAAAGTCATGTTACAATAGATCAGAACTGGCTGATCAAGTTTTATTATTTTTAATCCAACGTTCAATTTAAAATGGCTGTAGAGATGAGTGGGGCTAAGCATGACTCACGGTTTTGTGATCCGAGAAGCGAGCTGAGCCTGCCTGGTTCACATTTCTTACAGGAAACTGAATACGGTTTGAATCGAACACAAAAATGTTCTTTAACTTCAGATGTTGGCCATGCGCTTGTATTTTGTCAATTTACGAAGGTATAGTCGCTATTATCATGGTTACCACAGTGACGATGCCACCATGTCTTATTTCAAGTTTCACCTATCGTCTCGACCTCCGTTCCACGTTTAGGCCAACAAGTTCAACGTTGGTTTCACGTTTAACTCTTGTCACTCATTTTAATCACGTGCCGCGTTAACTTCGGATGGCACTGCAATCGCAGCTGCAGAAGGTTGGCACACTAGCATGCTTACAGATAGGTGTACGCAAATCGTCCATTAAATAGTTCGTCCCAGTGATGACCATTTGAACCATCTGTGATCCAGAGCTCATTATTCCAGTCTCAGTCATTTCACACAATGAACTATGACTCCATAATAAAGGCTTATAGGCTTATAGTCCTATGGTGTTTTCTTAACTCCTATACTATTTTTACTTTTTTTTTTATTAAAGATAAGCTCTGTTACTCAAATCTTTTGTTTTTTTTCCCAATTTGCCCATTTATCACTTAATTGTGCATAATAACCAGTTTGACTTTATCAACAAGTTTTGTAAAAGCTAAACAAAATATGGAAGCACGACCGTAAAGAGCTGGAAATTAATATTTCTACATTATTTGTTTTGCATGTGATGCCATCCTTCTAGTAAAATCGTGTACTTCACCTTCATTTTGCAATCATCATACTACTAGAAACCCTTTCTAAGCAAGATAATTTTTTTCTCCTAAATTGTCTGCCTACCATTTTTTAAACAGAACTGGACTGACGGGAATGCACCCCAGTGCTGATTTCAAAATGAAGGAAATGCAGGTGATTTTACTTTGAATAAGGCATCACATAACATAAAACAAGCGATGTTGAATGTTTTAATACTTTTTATGACTTTTATTTTGCTATTGTGACTCATTGCTACGAGCCTATTACCAAGATTAAATAGGCTTAGTATTAGCTAAGTTAAGCTTTAATTAGCATGTGGATGTGCTTGCTTCTCTGGCTTTATATTTTGTATAAACTAAGTGTTGGTGATGAAGTAATTAAATATGCGATTTGTGCAATGCATGTAGCTGTTCTACATCCTGAGCAATATCGACGGCAATTAACATTATCAGAATTTCTAGTAATTTGTTATTACGGTAATCATTCAGTCCTGTAAAACTGTATCAGGCATCAAGAGTGCATGTCCGAGTTAGCATAAAGCTGACATTTAAAGGATTTCAACAATAATATATAACAATAAAATTGATTAACTTCATCAATTAAAGACTGGATTATCAAGAAATAGTCGTACCTTAAACCCATAAAAAATGGTGATTTGCCAAAGGTATCACCAAAAATATACCACTTACATGCTAACAGATACCAAAAAGGTTGAATACCAGAAAGATTTTAGTGAAATCTGTTTTTTTTTAATTCTTCTAAAGAAAAAAACTATAACATTAAAACAATGCTATCATCACTGTACCTAAATTTCTGTAAATTAAATACAACACGAAACAGCAAACCGAATCTTAGATATTTTTAGTGAACATTTTCGCTGTTTTATTGTTTTGTTTACACTTTTAAGCTTTTTATGTACATGTGAGTTTGTATTGTTGTAAATTGTGTTTGTTTTTTGTTTGTCAGTTTACTTTCTTCTCATCTCTGCCGCAGTTGTTGTCGTACGCATACACATTATG
>JAHWFP010175828.1:60288-84673 GCA_023313725.1 Lithobius niger | reverse complement strand
CGTGACCACTAAACTTTCGATGACCCGTTTTCGAGACCCTGAAAAAATCTTAATTCCCCCTCAAGGTCCAAAAATAATGTGACCCCCCTCAAAAATGTTCTTTTCGTATGCCCATTGAGAGTGTCTGCAGAAGATTCCTGTAGAAAAGATTAGTCTGTAGCGAAACTAAGTAGCTCTCCACACCAACAGTTACCATTAGTTGTAAGGAAACGCGTCTCGTTTTTAACGAAAAGACATGTTGGATTAAAAATGTTCTATAAAATGTTTCTTACACCCATCTCTTGTCGAGATTCAAATAATTACGATGAACAAACACACTGTCTGCTTGTCTGTCCACAGCCGTAACGTAGTCATCACCTGAAAGGCCGAAGAAGGTGCCAAGGCTTTTCTACAAAGCCTTTTGTAAAAATTAGACTTATGGAAATGGTACTAATAGCTTCAAAACCTCGTAACACTCATATCCTGGGGTGGGGGGTCTCGGGACTTGCCTCCCGGAAGCTGAGGCGTTTTTAGAAATTTTGACTGCTCAAAGTGCCATTTTGAGATCCAAAAATGAATTTTTCTTCCAGTTGGTCAGTGTGTTTTTGAGTCCCCTCACTTGACGGGACCTGAAAAACTGATGGGTCCCCCCCTAGAGAGGGTCCACAAGCTTCATGCCCTCCCCCCCCCCTCCCCAATCTCCTCCGACATTCCACCGGCGATAAATAATGACCGGTCCCTTATGTTATGTTATGTTATGTTATTTTATGTTGTAACTTGTAATTTGCATCATTCCTATTTTCTCAGTGCGTTACTCAAAGTTACCCCTCATTCCGTTTCCTGCCACGGCTATTGCATTCGACGCCAACGACCTCTACACACGGTGTTATTCTGTAAATGCTCTTCTTAACAATGTTATTAGGCCTAATTCCAGCTCCTAAGTCTTGGGGGCCAGTAATCGACCATCCATCCGAGTTCCCTGATTGGTGTATTCTTATTTTCTTTTGACGGCCGATTTATTGATCAATACCTCGCCGTCCTATCTAATAAATGATGAGCTAAGTAATAAACTCGGGAGAATCGTCATCGACCTGCTTTCAATTACGATCGAGGGCATTACGCCAAAAGACTCGGAGAACAAGGCTTCTAAGCTCGACCCGAACACGCAATGCTGCATCATACATGACTTTGATGCGTACCAGGCAAAAGAAGTGGGAAGCCTTTCTTTCCCTGCAGTTTGCCCTTCGAACGGTTTTTAATCTGAAAATATCCAGATAGCATTTTTCATACACGCAGTTTAAGGTTGCAGGTGGGTTTGCGGTAAAGAGACGTGCACAGCGCCGCTATGTGAAGGAGTTAAAATATTGCGGGGAAGGCGATGCACTTTCAAGTTTTAAAACGGTTGTGGTGTAAGGGTGTGAAACATTATGCATAATAATTTGTGCAGCGAGTCGAATATATTATAAGGAGGGTGAATGAAGGTATACAGCTGGTGCCAGGATTATTTTATTCCTACACGCTAGCTACTATGCTAGTAGTCAGTTGGTGAGAAGTAAAAAGCCGATAAGTTGCACACGCATATACAATAAAATGCGACGTTTCGAGTCGGATACGACTCTTTATCAAGCCATACTTAGCACTCGGCTAAAAGTCGGAACATGTTAAAGTGACACCCGGCCTGCCATATAACATTCCGCGTGCCTTATAACAGCTACGCACAGATCGCCATCCGAGCATTTACAGCGCCCTGGTCGGCTGGGGTGGTAGCTGCGTTCCTCGCAGCGAGGAACGAAGCTGCAGTCTCGGTTGGCTTCGAGAATAGTACACGAAACAGAATCAAGATAAAGATTGTGTCGACACAAACCGGAATGATTCTCGTATTTTAACATCAAAATTTATAATTTTCTAGGCTAGTGTCTTATCATTTTGCTTCGGCGATCTATTGGAACAATTAATTTTAATTTTTGCTGCATTAGTCTTTTAGATTTTTGGTCTCACAGTAATTACTAGCAAACGATTAAAATTAGTACTTCGCACACCCAGATAAAACTTCAAGGTGATTGTAGGCGCGCAAACATTACGTTTCTGGAAGAACGTAAATAAAGTTCCCCAATATTCAACAGGAAATCTCCTAGACGCCATATTTTAAAACGGATTTTTAGCAACGGATTGACTAACGGTAAGGAAATAGACCTTTGGGGCCGTACTTGATGTGGAGGATCGAGAAAAATGGCGTTGGGAGGTATATTCCTTTAAAAGCACTGGGCGAACCCACAAAGACCAACACAAGCACACAATTTTAAAAACTAAATGTGAACCTAACACAGGGTGGAACCTGGCAATAGTAAGCCCAGATATTACTTCCTGCAAATACAGGTCATAAATGCTGCATAAATGGGAGGTAACTTATAAGGCAAAGTTCCCTAGCGGGAAAAATTATTAATTCCGAGTTTGTGCAAGATAGGAATATATTCGGATTACTGTTTATTTTTAGGGCAAAAGATGATTATGTACTGGGGGCCGTTGAGCTAAAATGCAGATGGTTTCTAAATTAATTCTTGATTGGTAACATTTTTTCGTGAAAGAGCATTTGAGTATTCTCCAGGTCGGGGGTGTGCCCTGTCTTTACACGGTGTTGCACAAGAGAGTTGCCTTGTCTTGATCCGGTGTTACTTCTCATAACTGTTTTGATAACGGGTCGTGGTCTCACCCGAAGCATCTTTTAAATTATGTGCTTTGTTTTACTAAGTACATACCTGGCTGTTTCAATTTGTCTTCTCGGACCAAGCCTACCTATATTTAAAAGACTTAACACTCGGTTTCACGCAGCATGCTAGACGCGTCTTCCACGAGTTGCGCTGAACTGAAAGCACGTAGAACGAAAAACCCCAATCGTAGCTTGATTACTGTATATGCGAGATGTACAAAAACGTGATATCTTCTCATTATTAGATTTACCGGTGTTGCAGCACTAAACAAACATTATTTTACGGTAATGGTGACTATTCTTGAAGTCTTCGGACGATTTACTGCTTCGTCAAAGGATCGTTTAACACATTTTTAATGAGAATAGAAAACGCCGTAGCTTATCATACAGTACAATACACACGTACCTTGGTTGCTCTTCTGCTTGAAATTCATGAAATTAAACCTCCGGAGGCTTTGTTTTGTCGTCGAGTGAAAAAAGAGGTACGTATAGCATGAAGCCATTGTTGTTAAATTTTAATAATTTGGTGTCAATGCAGTGTTTTAAGTTTAAAGTCCGCCTATCGCGTGTCACACATACCTTTCACAGTTCAGTCCGCATGCTAGAGCAGTTCATTTTTGGGGTGTAAGTAGCGCGACTGGTGGCAGAATCGGTGGCTAACGGGACGACGCGTCGAATTTCTAACGTTAAGCCTTTACATCCAGGTTGCCTTGGAAGCGTCAACTTGGAGGCCCTCGAACTGTGTCGCATTTAGGCTGACTTTTTCCGTACATAATCTTTGTCACATAATCTGGATTATGGAAATTTGTTTTCGTTGAGCCACAACATCAATACTCGTGGGATATTACTGAAACTAAGTGCCGGTTCTTTTTTACACCGAAAAATATGTAAATTTTTGGGTGGTCCCAGTTTGGAACTCCCTGCCATCCCCTGTATTCTCCTCACCATCTCTTGCGGCTTTTAAACGAAACTTAAACATGATTAATTTGACCCGTTTTCTAACGTGTTTTTAACTTTTCGGCTAGTTTTCTGTCCTTTAACGCTCAGGTAACGGTGTGAGTGGATGGTAATTCAACCCTATACCTTGCCCTTGCAGCACATTTCTGTGTTTGTAAAATCTATTTTTTTTATTATATAATCCTATCGATTTACGAATTTAAATACTGAAATAGGACACAGAAAGCATGCAGAAAATTCGGAATAAATTGGGCAGTTGGTTCGAAAGTTTTCGCTGAAAAATAGACAGACAGCCAGACACACTCCAGCACCAAATGAGAAGCTCATTTCCTCCATGTCGCACCGCGCAAAAAAAAAAGGGGTTTATTTTGTTGTGTGTTGTCTCACTACAGGAATCCGTGTAAATCGCCACTAAAACACTGTTTTGGCGTGTCGACGAAGCAGCGGTATGTGGCGGCGAGAGACGAGAAGACACGCTGCTTGGTGAAAGGTTTGTTGACTCAAACCTAATTGTGTGTGCGAGTGGTTCTGAAAGATTTATACAATCCAAGCTCTCACCTTAAGCGACTAAAGTACTATTACCATTTGATTTACGAGCAGCCGAGTGTTGCATAGTTTCGAATAATTCATTATTATCCAAGTCGGACCCCATATCATTTTCCTCCCCACACCCCCCTCTAGCCTTTTCACAGAATTCAATTGGAGCCAAGAGCGGAAGAAAAGTTTGAATAGTACCGCAGCACGCCATGTTTCTGTTAGCGTTGTTATCGTGTTATATAGCTCTTTTACAGTGCAGAGTACTCTAATATTTAGTGGCTAGCATCGTGCATATGGATGAATGTTAATGCACTGATTTCCCAGTACGTGATTGTCCTGCGTAATAAACCATATTTTGAGAGAGCTAAACGTGCCGAAATTATGGGTGGGTTCGCTGACGATGGTTGTTGTGTGAACGCCGGGAGTGTTGTTAGTTGTTGTTGTTGGCCGTGATTTCGTGACGCCAACTTGGTAATCACGCCTAGTTTACCGAAGGGGGACGAGGATCTTTTATATGTCTGCTTTGTCCGTTAACGTTCGATCATCACGCAACGGTCAACACCCTTCGCGTCATTCGAGAATGTCAAAAATGGCGTCAATTTCTCGACAAGTTGTGACGGTGGTCAGTTTTAAAGTCGGACAATCACTTGCTGCTTGCTTGGCCATACAAAATTCACAACAAAGAATTCAGTTTAGCCAATAATAAACTAGAGTGCGGGGACGTTTCGTCCCCACAACGTGATCGTCATCAGACACACAGAATAAAAACGAGGAAAAGTGGCTTAACTACCTTTCATCCACACTATTACCCTCGCCAATCACCTAATTTGGTTACGTCCCGTTTCGCCAAATCCCGTTACGCCAAATACCGTTCACGAAATTGTAGGCACACGAAATTTAAAACATGATTCCTGTGGAATGGTCAGACATTTACAGACAAAAACCTGTTTTGCAAAATCCTGTTTTACAGAATAACTTTTATTTTTAATTACGTGCCTCGCTCGCGCTGCCGCGCTCGCTGCTGCTAAACACATAACATCAGAATCCGCAACTAATCACAAATCCCTTTCAATTAGGATGCATCTTTAAATTCTGCAATGTTACATTTTTGAAGAAAATGTTGATTCTACGAAATGGGATTCTGCAAAACGGGAATTCCCATTTGGGAAACGGTTCCCATTAGTTAATCATCATGTGTGTAGCTAACTATTCTTAAAGAGAACCTTGGCATTGACCTAGTGACGACCAAGTATTCTAAACAATATTTCAAGTAGACGTTTTTCCGTCTGTATTGCCAGTTTTCAAAACGCAAATAAATCAATCCCCATTACATAGAAATAAGGTATTAAATTTCGTGCACGTAAAATTTTGTCAAATTAGTTTTGGCAAAACGGAATTTTCCCTTTAGGCCAAAGCTTTTAATCTACTTTTTTTTTTGGCAAAATGGGATTTGGCGTAACGGGGGTACACCCCCAATTTAGTGTTGGGTTGGTCGGGGAGATGGTTGGGGGAAAATATTAACGTCCTCGTTTTTATTCTGTGTTTGAAGGAAGGAAACGTCGCGTGTTAAGTTTTTTTTTTATTTTGAATGACATGGTCTTTTTTTTTAAATTCAGGTCTGAAGTTTTTGTAGTGACTTTTGTGCGTCATTGCCAGAAACGACGGAATTTCTTTCGACCTGACGCAATAGTTGGCGATACAACGTGCAAACATGACCAACGATTACGTCAAATTTATGCTATACTTCGAGTTTCGAACGATTACGTCATATTTACGACCAACGATTACGTCATATTACGATACGATACGATTACGATATGACCAACGATTACGTCATATTTACGAGTTTCGTACAAATGACCAACGATTACGTCAAATTTATGTCATATTAATAAACAAAAACGGAACGTTAAATGTTTACAGTAAGGGTCTAGATGTAAAATTTTGCAAGAGGCTGGTAAGCATTAGACCCTTACTACCCGGTGGTTAGCTTATAGTTCTACTCTATTCGGACAGAAAGTGTGTATGAACGATTGTAGTAGGTTTTCTTTGTTCTTAGAATATTGTTATGGAACTTTAAGAACATAATTTTCTTGTGAAGTTTGGCATTTTGTGTCATTTGATGCTTTAGAATTTTTTTATTATACTTCGTAGATTTACGGCAGAGGATAACCAGTAATGCTCTCTGCTGCGAATACCCTGCAATGTTACTAAATCGAAAAATAATTTTCAACATACAGTAAAGCAGTAAACCTATACCATACTACCACTGGATCATCACATGGGAGGATTTCCAGTTTTTCGTGAAAATGTTTTTATTTCTGACCACCGGGTAGTAAGGGTCTGATGCTTACCAGCCTCTTACAATATTTTACATCTAGACCCTTACTGTCAAACCTTTTCCGTGTTCCTTCTAGGTTTTGACTTTTAGACCCTTACTGTAAACATTTAACGTTCCGTTTTTGTTTATTAATTCGTGTTACTTTTAGAATTGCAGCTAAACTGTAAAACTGAGAGTTTAACACAGAGACCCAAGGCTGACTGTTCCTACAATAGAAACAAATCCTTTAATCTTCAGTCTTGCAGCTGGCGTTTGCTAATTAGCATTGTTGCATAATAACAATGTTTAAAACAATGTAAAACAATCAATCTAGTCGTTTAGAGCTCCATAACCCCTGAACCACTTGACCAATGCCTTATGGAAAGGGCACATCTACAGAGCAATACCTGTTAAATGAGCTAAGAACTGGCTTCATAGGACAAATGGTTTGACCTGTAGAGAGGACAGACGAAAGGTACATCCCCAGAACAAGACCAAGCACAAGACCAAGAACAAGAACAAGAAGTTGTCTATTTGGCCCCTCTCTGTATCTCGAGTTTTGCTCGCCCGAATTTCACAATTTTTGGACTGCAGACAGGCCTTGGCTAGTCAAGGCTAGATTCCAAATTTGGTTTAAAAATGTTTACTTTTGACGGAGTTATAAGCTCTCAAAGTTGAAAGTTTAACACAGAGATCCTAGGTCGACCCTTACTAACACTGGCTATCTCCAGTGTTAATTTCGAGTTTCCTGCAAATATAATAAACGATTACGTCAAATTTACGTCATCTCCGACGTTCGTGAGTCACGTGAAGATTTGTCATTTGGGTACCATTTCTTGCCAATACAGATGCCGTTGTTGGCAGAGCAAGTTAACCTGTAGGTGCAGTTTAAATGACTCGTGCATTTTTCAGATGTTGTGTTTTTTCCTTTTTTTGATCGAATGCTTCTTGTTTTGACGGAAAAAAATGTAAGTTTAAACGTTCAACGTAAATCAGTAAACACACGTGACGAAAACCGGCTTCTAATGGGAAGAAATGGGACTAAAATTGGCAAATCTCAATTTTTTTTCTTTAATAATAACAATAAATAATAATAATTTTTTTACGATCTCGGCGGAAAAGGACGGGGAAGGGACAAGTTTATCTACTTATACTGTATAAATAAATTAAATGGCGTATAAAATTTATATAGTACAAGTTCTTCAATTTGTATAAAATGATGTACGCAACGGATTTTAAATGTTCCTTTTATATTTATGATTATTAAAAAAAAGTCGTATTATCGCAATAAGCAATAAGTTAAAATCACCTTATTTGCCCTAATTTATTTACCCTTGTTTACATCATAATAATAAGGTTGCGCAAAGAAAAAAAACAGACAACTTTAAAAGGCAAAATTGGTAGCTTTTTACTTGAACGTGATTTTTTGGTCTTATCACTGGAGTAGAGTTGGGATTTGCAGCTAACGCACGAGGCAGTTTCTATCTCCAATCACAAATGAGCCGCGCCATGACGTCATTCTCGTGGTCGCGTTCAACAGCAACAGTTAGAGAAAAGAAGAATTGCATGTATGCATTCGATTTATGATAAATAGCTACATGATTCAGCTTTAAAATATGGAGGCAATTACAGTAGGTATACCTTACTCGATGTAGAGATGATATATTTTTTAAACATGGTGGATGTCTCTAAGGTACACAATTTTTTTTTAAATGCATCCTTTAACATGACGTCATTTATGACCTGCCTCTGATTCACCGCAGCAAACCCAAATGCCCTTCTCAATTTCTAAGCCTTTATTAAGATTTATAAAGATTAAACACACAAACGAACCTTTGAAGGCACCTACTTGACTGCATACAATCGTTTTTACGTTCTGGAGCAGAAAATAGACGACGTATTTTGGGGTATTCCATCGGTTAAAAAAACCGGTCTTTCAAGAAAACATGCGCAGAGAGGTTTAGCATTAAGCGATAGCATGGCTGGAAAAGACAGTTGCAAATCCCAATCTCCTCTGCTCCCGTGGTTTTATCTTACAGTGCTAAACAACGTAGCTGCAGCCAACCCCTTGAACACGTCTCACTTCGCTTTAATAACTCACCAACAGACGCAAATTTTGTGGAGACGTAGCAACGGAAATGAGTTATTCCCTGACAGGACAGTGCAGCCAACAAGTGCATAAAATTAACGCACAATTTAATTTTTTGGCCAACATCAACCCATTGTGTTTTTGGTCACCTGTTTAACACAAAACAACGCATAAAATACATGAAAACACAACAAAAAGAATACTACTTGCAGGCTTACAAACCCAATTTGGAGGGGAGGTAAAAACAGACAATTCAATGTCGTCATCTCGAAATGACGTGGTACAGTCAGGAATTAATAGAAATTGAAATAGAGATTGACGGTGCACGAAGCACCCCCTCCCCCCCCCAGGCCCCAAAGAAGTTAACAACTAGAGCGTCATAGGTTTGATTTGAAAGCATTGAGTGAAGGAGCGCAAACAACAGATTGAGGAAGGGAGTTCCAGGGATGAATAACCCTTTCCGTGAAAAAGTGAAAGCGTAGTTTAGTCAGAGAGACATTGGCAGAAATACGGAGAGGGTGGTCACGAGTGAAGTGAAATTTGGAATGGGGAATGGAACAGGGTCCACATCAAGGAGATTGTGAATAAGTTGGTAGGTACGTATCATGTCGCCACGTTGAAAACGATCATGAATGGAGGAAATCCCACGTTTACATAGGCTATCGGAATAAGGTAAGGAACGAATGGTGTGACACCATTTGGCAAGGCGACGTTGGCAGTTTTCAAGACGATTAAGTGAGTAAAGATTGTAGGGACGACAAATTTGGGAGCAGTAACCAAAGCCTGGGAGGAGAAAGGTTTTATATAAAATAGCAAACAGGGAGGGTGTAAGGTTGGAGAAACGCTTCAGTACAAAATGGGCTTTGCGAAAGACTTTGGAGATGACATTTCCAGTGTGAAAATTGAATTTAGAGCATTATTAATAGGATCCCAAGGTCAGGATGATTAGCAACAGGAGTGATAGTTAAATCAGGTTGACTTGTAGGAGTCATACAATTTATGCCATTTTTGCGTATTTGGTACGTTTTTTTTTTCCATATTTATGTCAACAAACGTAGAGCCATAAATGTGATTAAGAAAAAACTTCCGAAGTAAACTAAAATGGTACGTTTTGTATGACTCCCTTCAGGTCAAAATCATTTATTCCTGGCTGGTCACACGTACCACGTCATTTCAAGACGGACACAATGAGTCTGTTGTTTTACCCCTTAAATTTGTAAGTTGCATTCTTTATTGTATTTTCCTGTTATTTGTCTCATTTTTATGTATTGTTTTGTTGTAAGCACGTGACCAAGTCAACAATTTGTTGATGTTGACCGAAAATTAAATTGTGTTGATTTTTTTCTCCTGTGGGATCCACTGTCTTGTCAGGGAACAACTCATTCCATTTTAATAACGGTTTTTCTTCGCCCCATTCCAAACCACATTAACCCCTTCCTGCCCAGTGGCTACTCAAGTGGACGTCTACTAACCGAGAAAAAAAAAACGTTTTTGTTCAGTTAATATGCATTAAGTTACTACGTAACAACCGATACTTCTATGACTGTGACGTCACTGTTTAACTCAGAGTAGCCGGACTATAGCTATCGTCTTTGCGAACCACCTCATGGCTTTCACCGCCTCATAATTATGACGTAACGGAAGACACATTATCTTTTCGTGCGGGGGTGGGGGGAGAGAGATGGGGGATGTGGAAGAGAAGGGAAGGGAAATTTTCGCGTGTTTGTTGAGCGTTGGTCGAAGTTGTTTGCATAACTTAACCAAAGTAGTTCGTCTTTAAAATCCTAGAAGACAGAGACGCTAGGAGGGCTTGGGGGAAGGGGTGACGGGGTTGGAGAAAAGATGAATGCGTGCGGCCTGTCCTATAATTCCACCGTTAAATTTTAAGTGCACGCTCTTAAGGTATACGCAGACGCTCTACGAGCAGCAGGGCTTGCAACGTCATCGATTTGTGTGTGGCGTAGAGCACAACGTCGACGTCAAGCCAACAATTATCCCACGTCTCGTCTGCATTCTTGAGACGCAGCAACTAACAAGCAGTGTTTGTTTTCCGTCTAGGAAAGCATGTCATTTCGCTGAGACTATTAGGTTAAAATTGAAATGACTGCTGTAAATGATTAAGTAGGTTCGTATGGTATTAAAAAATGCTTATTACCAGTTTTCAACTTACGGTGTGTATCAACGGATGGTAATGAATTGAAGGTTGATGCCAAAGAAGAAAGATAATTTGGTAGGACAAGAAGCTCCAGTAGGCCATTTTTTGCTTAACAAACTTACTTCCGGGTCAGACCAAGGAGTAAACGAAGGATGCAGCCATGTTGCGGGATGGAGACGGTAATCTACAGTAAGGAGAGGGCCATGCTGGTGTTAATGACGTCATATTACACCAGAAAATCGCATCTATAAAAATGAGACTGTTGGCTTGCTCGATAAACGGAAATTAATAAAAAAAAAAACCCTTATCTCCGTTTATTATAGTTTGCTTTTTTACTAAAGTAAATGCTTTTTTTCGTTCTCTAGCAACGTAAACAGAGATATTTTATTTTTTTAAAGTCCGTTTTATGGAAATCCTGTAGTCACGTGCTTCCTTGCAGCACACTGATTGGCGCTTCGGCCTACTTTGTCGGAATTGGTGAATATGACGTTACACCACAGCCCCAATCAGTACATTTTCACAAACATAATACTACCGGAAGTCAGGAATGAACCATCTTCTCTAGTCGCTCCATCTTTGGTTGACACACTGGACTAACTTAAGTTAAGGATTAGACTGAGTCACGAATTACCTTTCTGCCATTTTGGTCCAGTTTTAATTTGGTGTTGGTTTGCTCGCCCGCCAATATGGCTTACAAGTTTGGTGATGAATTCTGACTAAGTAATCCCTAAATAAGTAAGCTAATTGGGCCGTTAAGTCAAAGGGGGGAAAATGTTCTGAATAAGTAGGCCGAAAATAGTTCACATCAGGAATGGTTGAGGTTGATGGTTGGAATGCCAGAAAAGGCTTCACTTAGTTACTTAAATCCCTAAGTCGGTCTTTAAGGACAGGTAACAATTCGCATGAGCATCAAGTGTGTATTGTTACAAGAATTAGGAACGTTAAATTCATCGAGTTTAAACAATCAGTTGTAGTACAGGGACATTATCAAAAGCCAAGGAATAGAGTCTATGGTTCTTGCAGGGAAAGGGAGGACGGAGCAGTTGCAGCCGAGTGTCGCCAGGAGACGGCGCCGCAGGAAGAAGGAGTACCGGAACCGCACCGACGTTCTGGGACCAATGACCAAAGAGCAGGAGTCTCTCTTGCCAGATTCAACCGACATGCCGATGCGAAGCCCCAGAACCAATCATGCCAATGTTACGAACCCTGTTGGCACAGGCATTATGTATGAAGCCCAATATGGCGTCCAACATGGCGCTCACGTATTAGTCGTAAAAACGGAGATGTGTTAGAAAAATATTACAAGAGCTAAAATCTCTTCAGTAGGCTCCTTAATAACAATAATTTAGGCTTTCAGTAATGAATATCTCTCGAAAATAAAACTTGTGAAGAATTTACGCCAAGCTATTCTGCTGTTTAAAATCGTGATATCAATCGCCAAGCTCATTCACCAAGTTAATACCACCGTGTAATTAGAACTGCCACAGAGGTAGTATAAAAGAGGAAATCTAGTATGAATATCGTAAGACGTAAGAAAATACGCCACTACACCAGAAACGAAAAGCCGTAACTCTGCCCCTAATTATGATAAAGTAATTTATTACCCGTGTTAGAAAAACCACATTACGTGCTTTCGTATGAGCTTAATTACAACCGTATGTCTTAGTAAGAACCACCATAGTAACAGTTTAAAATCGAGACCTAGCATATCCTAAGAAATAGTGTTTAGCAGAGACAAACTGCCATAGGTCGATCTCTAAAGATATAAAACTTTTATAAGATAAGATATATTTATTCTCAGAAGGAGAAAGGAATACTAAAGGGCATAAATTCAGATGCCACTAAGCTAAAAATTGCAAGAAAAATTACCCATGTTAGAAAAGATACATCTCCATCTTGCATCTGATCCTAATTATATCTTTATAACTTAATTAGAATTACTACAGCAGTAGTTTAAAGTCGAAACCTAGCATGAATACAAGAAGAAGTACGGTGCACAAGAAAGACGAACAGAAACTAAAGGGTCTAATTATGATAAAGGAATTTTAACGCCCTTGTTGGAAAAAGCATCTTCTCCTTTCATTGGAGCCTAAATACATTCACTCTAAATATCTTCAGAGTGCACCAAAGCAGCAGTTTATAGTAAAAACTTAACATGACGACAAGAAGAAACTGAAGTACTACAGCATAGAAAAAAAATTGTAGCTCAACCCTTAAGTTGTTTTATCACCCTTTTCCGGAAAATATTCACATATTCGCATATTCACCATTCATCTGAGCTTAATTACATCCCTATAATTTAATTTATAACTACTGCATCAGTAGTAAAAGTCAAGCACAGCATGAATAAAATGAGAAAGTACGGTGCTAGTAAGATATTTTTGTATCCTAGCCCCTATTATACTAAAGCATTTTTATTAACATCGTTAGAAAAATTCCATCTCCGTATTTCATTTGAGCTGCATATGTATATCTTAATGAGAATATCACGTCGTCAGACAGTTTAAAGTAGAAATTCGGTATGAATACAATACTAAAATGCAGTGCTATAGTAAAAAAAATTGCCGTAGGTCGAACTTTAATTACATTAAAGGATTTATTACCCTTATAGTTAAAAAGCACTTCTGTACCATTCATCTGAGCTAAACTGCGTTCATGTATCTTAACTAGTGTCGAACGAAGCTTGAAGAGAAAATGGGTGTATAATGCGACAGCATTGACTAACAACCTTAGGTCAGTTCCTAATTTTAGTAAAGCATTTTTATTACTCTTGTTTGATTGATCAGATCTCCACCTTTCATTTGAGCCTAATATTATCCACATATCTTAATTACAACTACCACAGCAGACGATAGGCAGAAAGAAACAGAGAACGAGAAGGTATTTTACTCTGCTTTATGGGGAATGACTCACTGAAAGTATTAATAATACTTTAAACAGTTTTTAAATCTGTGGTAATGAGTTACAAAGTATTCTTCACTTTTCACTGCAGTTTTCCTATGTACATGTATATGTATACATATGTGTATGTATATGGATATGTATATGTATGCATATGTGTATGTATATGTATGTTGTTGTTTGATGCGTACCCAGCGTTAGCCATGGCGCCTGAAGGAAAGAGGGAGAACTTTGCTAGGTAAATCCGATCGGAAATTCCTAGGATCTTTCACATGCCACAATCGACATGAGCACGATACGTCACAGGGCCCTTCTCTTCCCGAAAATGCCAGGAGTGGCTGAGGTCGCACTCCAATATACGTATATGCATATGTATACACACGAAGTGTTTGACTCCAGTTCAGCTAATCGTTACCTTAAACGCCAAATGTTTTCTATTTGTTTTCTAATTCGTGGTTTGGCTTACATCTTTTTAATTCAACGTGTCACACGTCGAATTAATTTGATTGTGCCCAAAAAAGGGCTAAACGGAATTCACGTCAGCCACATCTCGTCAAAAACAAGACACATTTGTTCAATTATGATCCGAGGAACTTAAAGTAAAGCTGTGGGTGAGTTGCAGTGTAGAAGCTCAAAAGGTATTATGCTCTACAGAATATATTTTCGACATTTGAATTTTGTTAACCTCTAACGAGGTCTTTCAACGCGAAACTGTCGTCCGTAGTACACGCAGTGTTATGACGTCAGCGTTACACGTGAACTCTTCGCAAATTTTAGTGAAAAATGTCAGTGGCGGTGTTGAAAAACTTCGGGGAAATGTGGGTCGAGGGTCGGTTAGAGGCTATACACGGAAAACGCTCGATAAACGTCGGGAGCGTTCGGTTTTGTGACGTCATCGCTCAGACTATTTATGTTAATTAAAACAAAATTTGTGTCATAACATTAATTTGCATTACAGAAACGTTTAATTATTTACAGCGTCATTTTAAGAAGTTTCGTTTTCGACGATGATGAACGTGCATGTGCGTCGCAATACCAAGTGATCACGTGGGGGGAGGGTGGGTTGGATGCGAAACTGCGTTGTACGTATAGGAGGCGGGAGAGGGGGAATATAATCAGCGCCAACTGTTATGAACTATAGCGGAATTACAGCGGAACAATCTACATACTTATTTTTGTGGGAGTTGAGGTAGAGAAGAGAAGGATGCTAGAGGTGCAACTAGAAAAGGTATGTCGTATATTCTGAGTGAGTGGTGCACTGAAAAGTATACATCTTGCACATTATATATATATATAAAACCCGTCCCCTATCTTTTGCCACTATACAATACGGCAAATGAGCGATCATGTAAGAAACGACCAGATAAGGTGTTCTGACGCTATTATTTTTGTTACAAAAAAAACAAACCTGAAAGTTTCGTTGCTTTACAGCTTCACGCCCTCCTCGTTCTTTTCATCAGACTTTTACACTTTTTAAATCTACGAACACCTTACTTTACAGTAAATCCAGCATTAAATTGGGGGGGGGGGACGGGTATCGTACTGCACTGAGGGTACGTAAGGTTGATTACACTTACCTTTACATTTATTTGGTACTTTTTTTGTGTATTAACCGACGATAAAATAACACGCGAAAATGTCATACCACAATTTCACGTAGTTAGCTTTTGTTAAGCTTTGCTGCTTAATTTTTTGTTATATGCTGGATTTACTGCAAATCCAGTTTTTTTAGAACAATTAAGTTAAAAAAATACAATCCCCCCTCGACGCATGCCAGTTTTACACGCAATTCAGCGATATTTAAGGCTACACAAACGTTGACGTAATTCCCAGTTTCCCTCCCCGCCGTCCAAATGGTTTTTGTTTTTGCGTTCATAAACTGAACCTTTGACCAACGGACGAAAACAGGCCCAAGATGAAGTCAAAATTTCCACTCTTCTAACACCTTTCTCGAATTTCAACCGGATGAAGGTAAATACAGATATATAAATGAATTAACACGCCATACTATTTAATGTTGTTGACAGATATATTCTCATCGGCTGTTACTACTACTGAGCACCGACTTATTCATTCTATAGTTGCGCTTTTCAAATCGTGTTTTTTTTTAACACCAAAGATTTTTCATCCTGTAGTGTCCTGTTGGTATGGTGCCTTTCCAACCGCATACGTTAAACGTACATTAATTTTCAGTCTTTCACCAGTATTACTGCTGTACCAAACATCACGTCAAATTACTGATGCAATGTTAGTGCATCCTTGTTCTTCATGTTGTTATCACCTATCACAACCTATCACCATAATTTTTAAATGGCTCTCTTTCTTAAAACTCCAACAAGTGCAATATGTAGATACATATATACATATAGACGCATATAATATACTAGAGGAAGCCCGTGCTATTCACGGGACCGGTCACATTTCCCGGGACACATTTCCCGGGACATTTTTCCGGCACTCTTCCCGACGACTTGTCAGATTGATCAACACTCATGCCTGGCTCCTGTTTGGCTACAGGTAGAATGGGAGAACGCATTTGTAATGCGGGCGCAAGGAGGGGAGAAGTGATTGTTCGGCCCGACGACATGTCAGATTGAACCTTTATTGAGTTGATCGACCACTCATGCCTGGCTCCTGTTTGGCTGCAGGTAGAATGGGAGAGCGCATTTGAAATGTGGGCGCGAAGAGGGAAGAAGTGATTGTTCTCGGCCCGACGACATGTCAGATTGAACCTTTATTGAGTTGATCGACCACTCATGCCTGCCTCCGGTTTCCATGCAGGTAGAGTGGGAAAGTGCATTTTCAATGCGGGCGCGAGGAGGGGAGAAAGTGGTTTTCCTTTTAGTCTTCCTTTTAGCCGGCCTCCGAGATTATTATATAGATATCTGCATATTGCATTTGTTGGAACCATTTAAAAATGATGCTGATAGGTTTTTCCTTTCGTGTTGTTACTTAGTGTTCAGCTAATCGTTACCTTAAACATAAAATGTTTTCTATTTGTTTTCTAATTCGTGGTTTGGCTTAAACCTTTTTATTTATGTTATTAAAATGATGCGTTCCATTTGCGGACGAAGAAGTGCTCTTTCTGGTAATCTCCGAAAGGGTACGTAGTCTGCAACGCACTAATCTATACGGCTTTTCGACCATATGTTGCTATGGAAACGCTTAACGGATACAGTTGCTGATGTTTGGATAACTGTTAACAAGGCGGGAGTGTGAAAAAGTAGTCTACATAACAAACACGCTTTACATCACATTGATTTTTTTTTTCTTTTTTACATTTTTCAACAAATAGTGTCACGAAAGCGGTTAAATATGCAGTTAGCAGTTTTATTTATTTAATCGCTTAGTTTTTTTTAATTAATTTTATTCACGCTATAATTGGCGGAGCGAGCGAGCGAAGCGTAGCCTATAACGGACACCAAATTGCAAAATGTTGGTTGTTTGGTTGGTTGGTTCGTTGGTTGCACATTTTTAGTCTGGGTGGAGCCCAAACGAAAGATCGGATTGGAATGAAATTTGGTACAACGCTTGATACCCCAAACAGTATTGCTGAGCCAAAATTTGACATACATCGAACAATTATTACGGGAGAACTAACAAATTTTCGAATTTATTTCTAACCCTCACCATTGTAAATTTGGAATCGTGAATAGTTAAGGAATTCCGACGACGCATTCACCTCGCTGGTGGTAGTCAAGTGAACTTAAAAAAACACGGAAAATTAAATTTTCGTTTCTTCTTTCTAGCTGATAACCTTTTTGCGACGTAATTCAATGAGATAATAACATTTGGCTCTTGCATTCAGCCACTACAGGTAACATAATTTTAGGCCTAATTTTCATTTTTAGGCCGAATTTAAAAAATGCAGTTTTAATTTCGTAAGTAGCAGATAGGCCTAATGGAGAATTTGGTTCGACGGTAGGCCTATTCATTCATGCAACAATGTGATGAGACTTATTTTAAACGAAGCTAAAATCCATTTCTTTTTATTGAGTGTTACCTTAGGATTTTAATTCGACGATCAGATGTTATTATTTAATTTAGTTACGTCGAAGAATTCTATTAACCATAAGGAAGTAACAGTGTTTTAATTTGCCATGTTATTTAACTAACTTCCACACTGAATCTAACGTTGTAAACAATGGTCGTCAATATATGGTACCGTTGCGAAGTTGAAAAACGCGACGGACGGACGGACAAAGTCGTTGCAACAGTCTTCTCAGCCGGCACGGCTGTACAGAAGACTAAAACTAATGCTAAAGCGTAGAGAGCAAGATGTAAAGCTTTTATTCTTTTTTAAAAAATCTTTAAAATCAGAGAAACAAGAAAAACCCATGTTAAACATTTCAAGCAAGCATTATTCATTTCGGGTTGTGTATTGCTGCGTCCTCTTTCAAGATTTGAGATTTTCGGATACAACAATAATTTGAATTTCCAGAGTGACGCAACACCAATGATCCCGACAACTTGATCCACCGGAAGCATCACAGTTGAATGATTTTGCACTGCATGGCTCTTTTCTCAGTAATGTCAACAATGTCGACTGAAACCTTTCTCATGTACCACTACGCAACCCCCGTCTGGTCCTCTTTCTTGGTCGGCGACATTGATCGCAGCAAGAAAACTCGGTGCAAGTTTACGAAAATCCTACCAGGAATCGGGGACCTGGAGTATGGCGAGCACCTCACAAAATCAGGCCTGGAGCTGCTGGAACTCCATAGGTTGAGGTTCGACCTCAGTTTTGTACACAAGATTCTTAGGAACCTTATCAAGGTGGACCTCCCGTTTATTTTTTGTTCCTGCATACCGTTTGATGCGGACCCGTGGACATGATTGGAAACTAGCGTTCCTCATTACATATATATACTATTGTCGGAACTTTTTCCTCTCCAGGTTGTCCCGATCTAGAACAGCCTTAGCGAGGAGACTGTAAGTTCTGCTATCCTATCCGGGTTTCGCCGATTCCTCTGGACGCAGCGGCTTGACATATTTTGAAGCGCCCGGTGTAACCGATCCAGTGGAAAATACTTGAAAGACTTTATTTAGGAACAGTGTTATTATATTATTATTATTTTTTCATTATTGTAACTAGCCATGCTGTGATTATCATGGGTGCCGGTTCCTACCGATGGATAAAAATCACGCAACTTCTAGAGCCGCCATGCAATCCAGATGCCCTAATCTTTGCACCAGTTTCAGCCATGCAGTTTCTAACCAAATTGCTTTATCCAACCTTAGTCATGACACCTTCGACAATCACCTATAGTTATGTCTCAGGCGAGTGCAGTGAAGATCTGGAAAACTAAACCTCACGAGTTGTCATTCCATCCAGTGGTACGTCAAAGATTACGAGGGGATCTAGCAAGTTTGGGTCTGGGCCTCCACGCTGATGTTACGGTTTCAAGGAAAGTTGGCGTTAGTATTTGCCTATCAAAAGCAAACATAATAATTTTTTTTTTACTTCAACTGCGGGCTTACAGAATCCGCCAAAGAGGAAATTCTTGTATGAAGCGGTTGCTTCCTTACATTATAATTTTCAAAACTGGAAACAATAAAACAACAAACTAAATGTAAACAACAAGAAATATGTATTAAATTTAGGGCATATTTATTTTGCAAAGTTCACACAAGACTAACTTGTTATGCCAAAGTATCACGAATTAGAAAACAAAAATGAATGGTTTGATGTTTTAGGTATTTAACTGATCCGAAGTCAAATCAGCAATGGAACACAAAAAAACTTTCCTGTAAGGTTTCAGATACTGCAGTGTTGCTGTACTGCTGTTTCGTCCACATGAAACCTTATTGCTGTATCCAACCATTATTTACGTAAATACAATTAAAACCATAGCTCAACTTTCAAAACTTTTGATGCCGAAACAAAGGAAGAACAATGTGAGGCTACACAATCGACTACTTTCTGGGCCAATTGTTTCAGTGTTCTTCTGTCAAGTCATCTACTTTTCGATTTTTCAAAAACTTTTCCACACATGGAATTTCATTATCACTTTCCTGGATATTTCCAGGTTTTCAAGGACTCGTACGAAGCCTGCATTACCTGCGTTACCTGCATTACCTGCATAGAGCTGCGTTAAGCACACTGAGGGTTATTATTAATAATTTTACAGCTATGTAATTTAGCCAAGTAGAATGCACCAAGAATTAGCTGACCTATCGTGTGGAAAAGTAAAAATGGTAGAAACATTTGAATACAGCAGTATGGTTTCACGTGGACTAAACAGTACAGCAACAGTGATGTATCTGAAACCTTACAGGACAGTAACATTTGTGTTCCTTTGCTTCGGATCAGTTAAACCTTACTTTAAACAAGAAATGATTCGTTTTTATTAGGGAGCAACACCTGACAGCTGCAATATTTTTATTTCACTATATTTTTGTCGAGTTCTCAGAATTCTTTCAGAATTTTTTTTTTTTAAACGTTCAGGTAAATAATAATCCTGTGTTTTATTTAAATTGGGAGTTAAGTCGTGTTTTTTGTTTGGTAATTTTTTTTTCTCTGAATTAATTCATTCTTTTTTTTTCAGGTTGTAATAGTTTTTCTTAAGATGATATTTTCAGGCAGTTATTTAATATTAAGAATTTCCATTTCATGAAATATTTTGTCAGCAGATTGAAAAGGTTTAGTTTGAAATAATATTTTGACTATTTAGCCTCTTTAAATCAAACGAATTTTCAAAACCGTACACGTCTATGCCGTACATTAAATATAATTTTGCACATTCATAGTAAATAATATTTTTTAATATTCACACTTAGATTTTTTTTACATGCTGTAATGTAATTTAGGCATAGCTTGTCATTGAATTTTTTTAATTAATTTTTCTATATGCTGTTTAAATATACATTTGTTTTCTATTTGTAAACCTAAATTATTGAGTTAGTTTAGATTCTTTAGTTCATTTTTATTCTGTGCTGCTTGAAATAAATTAGTTAATGTTTAAACTATAGTGCCCGCAGCTGGCAATGCATGAAGAATTCGTTATGTTCCATATCTGGTTGACATGCAACAGAAACGGCCACAAATCAAACTATGTAGGGTTTTACGTAATGATCCAAAATATGTGTAATAATTAAACTAGCTTGTTGTATGCTTGTGACGTGTAGTAGGAATCGATGTGGTCACACTGTCAAGTTGGTTGTCGCGTTTATTTCTGTTGGCGGCCCAAAGTTTGAATGTCCAAAGTTTTCCGTCAACAATACATGTAATATTTCGTTGGTAACTGATTATTACTGCAATCGGCATTACCTTCCCATTGCCAGCCGATTGACCTTTTTCATTACTCCCGTGCAAAGAATAAACACACTCGCCATTTTTCATTGTTAACGTGCCAAAAATAAACATGCTCCCCCATTTTCCCCTGTGTTAAAAAAATGAACTCGCACGCCCTATAGCATTAATATGCTGCTTTCGGATTGTTGGATTGGTTCTCACAATGACTGTTGTCAGTGCAAGCAAAATATCCACTCGCCTATGATCAATTATATATATATAGATATTTATAATTTTTTTTATATTTATGTTGTTCTAATAATGTTTACTACCGTATTTTTTATTTATTTAATTTTTTAAAATTTAAATTTAGTAACCGTAAATAGTTGGAATAAATAAATAATAGTTGGCGTAATTCTTAATAATGTTCCGGATCATATTCTGTTTAAAATCAAAGAAACAATATTTTCATTAAAAACGAAACACGTATTTACTTTGGTTGATGCGCCGTTCTTTGACGGGTAATGTTCGTCCAACAACAATCCTCAGCTCTCACGGTGATTCGGCTTCTTTCGTCAATTTTGTGATGGACGGTAGGGGTAACAAAACTACTTAGGAGACGGTATATCCTCATTTCAAATCCTACTCGAGCGTAGTTTAAGTATCGATAAATGTTCTCATCCCCTCGTTATATTCACAAGCTGATAAAAACACCTCGTGCAAACGCTCGGTATTTTTTAGCTTGGAATGCAACGAGAACATTTATCGATAAAAATACTACGTACTCGTGACATTATTACTGATAAAGTTCTCTGCATACGCTTATCCGAAAAAAAGTTAGGTTCTTAATTGCCTTACCATTCAAATTGAAAAGCTAAAAAGAAAATACGTAGCAATGTGCCAAGTTTAAAGTTGCGTTCTGTGCCTGATGAGTAGAAACTTCGCTCGTTTTTGATAACACAGACTTTGTGGGTGAAAATTAGCGTGTTTTTTTTTTTTTTGCTGACAATTTGTATTTGGCTGGTACCATTTTAACTTGGCAAGGGCTCGGTGGTCCTCATCGGTCTTTCCTTGAACAGTTGTTGTGCAACAGCCATTATATTATTGTTATTTTTGTTGCCGTTGTTATTGTTGTTGTTGTTATGATTTTTGGTATATTATTGTTACATTGTTGTTATTATTGTAATTATTTGGACGTAAACCTGCGTAATGTTTGGAACTTGGTTTCGGGGTTTACTTATACTGAGAATAGGGTTTTGGTCAAATTCCTAGCATTCACAGCTTCTATGAACCTATGGTGGAATAATGTTACCCAAAAGGCGGTTCAGATTTACAGGGTGGATTTATTGCCTCGCCTGAATTGTGGTTTGCGTTACGAAAGGGTACAAGTGGAATGAACGTTTGGCTTGGTTTGGTTTTGGCTAAAAGACAATTGTACAGGATTTAGTTTAAATCGTTATTAACGGAAAATGTAAGCTTTGAATGGGTCGAAATGCTGCTCACGTAAGCATTGGTTAAATCTGGGTTGAGTTAAAGTTGGGACAAGGGTTAAGGGAAAATATTCTAATTAAAAGTCTTAAAAGGCTTCCAAAAATGGTGATAGACGCGGGACTGGGTCGGTTGGGAGGATCAGGAGGGAAGTGAATTTTTAAAAGCCAAAAATACAAGCCGAAAATTCATCCAGCACGTGGGGTTACAATAATTGTTCACATGATATCAGGGTTTCATTATTTAAAACAAGGGATTATAATCAAACACAGCCTGTCTTGATTGCAAATCGTTGTTAAGATCTGAAGACAGAATCGGTGTTCGTATTGGCAGCTCGATATCGGGGATCGGCAAACGTAAACAAACTCTCTACAACAAGAAGAAAAACAACTTAACGTCCAGAGACGAAAGGGTAGCATCAGGAGGGAAGAAAAGCATAGCCGAAGTTGTGAGGTTATTGGTATACGAACCGAGAGGACGTGAGATATGAGACTTAAAAACAAAAAAAGACCTCATCTGTTCGTACATCTGGAGAGGAAGGAGTTAAGGGTAACCGGATTGACATTCAATTACCCGTTTTGCAAACCATAAATAGACACATACACAAACACACAATTTCACATCTTGCTGCACTCGCTTGGGACAACGCTTATTAAAATCATCCGTGTAGTGGCAAGTACGCAGCCTCCCGGAAGGAAGGGAAAGCCAAATCTGAATGATTTTCACATCCACGGTGTCATCCACTCCACCTTCGCCTCTTTGGTTTAAAAATTGTAACGCACGCATTACGAAATCTGGCATTAGTTCCAATGAGATGGTAGCAGCGGCGTGTCTTTAAACTTGATTCTAGTCTAATGGGAAGCAATGGGAACGGTTTGAATGCCAACTTTTGGAAAAAAGCGCGCGAACGATTAGAATTTGTGGGAACCAACACGGATTCCTATTATGTATAAAGACATGACGCTCGCTTTGCCACAGCATGTGAGCCTCGTCAACCCAAACTCACGAAAAACTACCACTAGGCGTGCTGAAAGCACACTCTATAAACTGTATGATTCGATTAGTGTTAGCGGCACACACAACATTAAATACTAGACCCTGGTGGCCAAATAGCCTAGTAAATAACTACTATACAACTGTCGCTGTGTAACGGTGGGGGAATGACATGTGACAATAACAAGTCTATGTTATTTCTTGACGCATCTGCAAGCATTCGCAGATGATGTCACTGGCAACGATTACATTCATAAGTGACGTGTGCATTGCAGTTCGACATACACTACACAAAAACGCGGTATTCTTCTCATTATTACCGTTTACAGTGTTGCAGTACTAAACGAACGTTATTTTACGGTAATAGTGACTATCCTTGAAGTCTTCGGACGATTTATTGCTACGTGAATCTATCGTTTAATACATTTGTTATGAGAATAGAAAATGCCGTAACGCAATAAACGGTACAATAAACATATACCTTGGTTCTTCGTTTGCTTAAATTTAACAAAATTTAGCCTCACTAGCCTTTATTTCGAGTTCTAGTGCACAAAGAGGTAGGTTAACATAAAACCATTGTTGTTAATTTTAATAATTTACCGGGAATGCAATGTTTAGCGTTTAATATTCGCGTATTACGCTTCATGACTTACTTCCATAATTTAATTCAGCAGTGAACAGTCCTTTTTATTTGCCCTCAGCGTGACTGGTGGCAGATTCGGAAGGTACGTGACTAACGTGTCGAATCTTTATGGTCAAGCCTTTATAGATATTAGAAACCGTGGTACCAAACATTGAAGCCCTTGCTCCACGAGGACGGTGTTGAATGCACGGTTTGCAACATTGGACGTCATCCAGCCGAGTGTCAATATACTAAGATACGTTACAAAGTTAGCTGTACTGTTTTAGGTTCTAGTTGGCCATTCGCGCTGGTTTTCTGAAAACGGATTGATCATGCCTAGTAAAATTTCTCTTCGAGCAGACGAACCAAAATGGCTACCTTATCGCTCTCTTCATCGCTCTCC
>JAHWFP010175828.1:27666-60278 GCA_023313725.1 Lithobius niger | reverse complement strand
CAACGAAACAATTCAATTATGCAAGTTCAGAAGGGATCAGCTAAATTGTTCTACTCGAGGAATGCTTGATCTTATTTTCACGGGTTGATAAGCATGAAACCATGCCCGTTTGAGCAATATCGTTACCTGATATAACAAATGGTTAAACAATGCTTTACCGATTGTTGAACATACTGCCCCCCCCCGTTTTACGTATAGCGCCCGCAAAACGGGGGCAATATGTTCAACAATCGCTAAAGCATTGTTTAACCATTGTTGAGCACAAAGGGTGGCATAGCTGAGGAGCATTGTTTTGTTGTCATTCTGCCTCCTTTTGTTAAACGTATGGTTCAAAATGTCGCTTGTGTCTGCGCATTGTTAGACGAACTTCTCCTTCAGCGAAAAGAGCGAACGAAGTGGCGCACGTGTTTGGCTATCGTAGGACCAATCAATGGGCATTATAACGGACAACAACCGAAAACCTCACGACATTATAAAACAATGTCCCCGGATGCTGGCATGCCCTTGCGACATTGGTTTATAATGCCCTTGTTTTTCCATCATTATTCTTTATTCTATATCGTGGAGTGATTATACAGATTGTGTTTTAATACAGGCAACGACACTTTTTCATAACACGTTCCCAGCTAGCGAGTTTGGTGATTAAATGCATCCTTATTAGCCCAGTGTTAGGGCTCGTTTACGCTACGACTCGCCTCCGCATTCTCACAGCTAGAAACTAGAAATCATCTCAAGTTCCAACATGGCGGCGGTGTTAGCTCTGTCGGCTCGCAACGAAAATATTCAATAATGTTAGTTCAGAAGCGACTGGGACGAATATTTCGTCAGGAGGAATTATTTATCTTGTAGTCACGGAGTATATGACCGCAAGCATTAACTCAAACGGCGTCGGATTTAGCTAATCCAGATAGTATTGTTACCATAACAACGACACCTTTGCCATCGCGATTAAATTCTATCTGCGAGAATGCAAAGGCGAGTCGTTGCGTAAGGGCGGGTTTACGCAATTTTCTCACTCACTAGCTTTTACTTGGTTAACACTAAATATGCTGGCTGTTTCTTGCGTTTACCGGAGCATGCATGCGGCTTTGGAGTTGTCTATACGTAGTCACCATGGCAACAACGCGGATGCAGATCTCCTCGTGACACGACGTACGAGCGTGCAACATGACACCGTCGATTTGTGACAACAAGAAATCAATTTTGACTGCAGTACAAGACGACGTACTGATTTCTGAATGCCGGCATTCGATGGTTTGTCTTCGATTCGAAAGACCAGAAATGGACGCCATGTTGGATTTTGAATTCTAGTTGCGAGCAAGACTACCTATATTTAAAAGACTTAACGCTCGGTTTCACGTAGCATGCTAGACGCGTCGTCCAAGCGTTGCGCTGAACTGAAAGCACGAAGATCGAAAAACCCTAATCGTAGCATTGATTAGTGTTAGCGGGATGCACAAAAACGTGATGTCTTCTCATTATTGGATTTACTGGTGTTGCAGCGTTAAACGAACATTATTTTACGGTAATGATGAGTATTATTGAAGTCTTCGGACGATTTACTGCTACGGCAAAGGATAGTTTAACACATTTTTAATGAGAATTGAAAATTCTGTTGCGTATCATACAGTACAATGCACACGTACCTTGGCTATTCTACTGCTTGAAATTCATGGAAGTTAAACCTCCGGAGGCTTTGTTTTGTCGTCGAGTGAACAAAGAGGTACGTAGCATGAATCCATTGTTGTTTAACTTTAATTATTTGGTGTCAATGCAGTGTTTTAAGTTTAAAATCCGCGTATCGCGTGTCACACATACCTTTCACAGTTCAGTCCGCATGCTAGAGCAGTTCATTTTTGGGGTGTAAGTAGCGCGAGTGGTGGCAGAATCGGTGGCTAACTGGACGACGCGTCGATTTTCTAACGTTAAGCCTTTACATCCAGGTAGCCTTGCTGCAAGCAGCTATTTATTCTACCATCGTATGATCACTGCTACCAGCTGTTCTTTGAGCGAGCATAGCAAATTTTGGACGCAGCGTGAAATGACAACAACATAGTATTCGGCGAGCAAGAAGGTCTCATTGCATTAACGCGCCCTTAACCTTGACGCGAGTTACTTTGTCTTATCACGTTTAACACGACAAAGTGATGCCAGAGATCTAAAGAAGTGCCATTACTCCCTTTGTCACAAGGGGTTGTTATACAGACAAACAGATATTTTAAAGCGTCGAAATGAGTGAAAGATAATTTATAAGCAACGAAGGTATACATAAGGTTACATAAACCAATTTAAAAGACGTCCAGTACCACAGCGCATATTCGATTTTTCAACTTTTGTTCAATTAAAGATTAAATCGTCCCCTTCAAAGACGGCGGCACCCCTCTTTAAAGAGTAGTCCCTTCCTTGCCTTTCAGTCTTTAACACTCTCAAGGCATCCAGTTAAAACGTGTACAGATCAGTGCCGTAACTCTTCTCCGTAGCAGCAACCCCCACACGCAGAGGTCGCGTCGGAATGAAGACAATATTTCTCGTTCCGTGGGCCGGAGGCGAAGCTGCGAGATTCCAAAGTGGTAGTCAGTACTGAGACGAAAGCAAGGTTAGGAGGGGCCGGGAAAGGAGGGAAGAGCGAGGGAAGGGGCTAAAAGGGAGAGTCGGGCTAGAGTCGGGGGCGGCCTCCAAATCAATAAGCAGTTTGGCGTATGACGAACATTCGAATGCAAATCCGATGCGGTAAGCACCCTGCAAGGCACGAGACCAAATGCGTATTGGGAATGGGCGGCGGCGCGGGCGGACGCTGGCTGCCTTGGTTCCTTCATCACATCTAGCGTTTCTGCGTGTCGACTTTGAAAAAGCAACCAAATCTGAATTCGAACCCCATGTTATGCACATGCAAGCGATTTTTGCCGCGATTCTGCACTGACAAGAATAGTAAAAAAGAGCTCGTTGTCGTTCGCCACGTTAAACTGAGGAGTTTTTGGTTCGGGGAAGTCTGGGAGAGGGGGAAGTCTGGGAGTTGGGGAGGGGGCGTATGTAAGGCTGGTGGTGACACGGAAGCCGTTTGCTTTCAAATTCGCTTGTCGTTCCTCGCTCTTTCCATCGCTTTTTCCTTTCCCAATGGCACTTCTTTCGTTCATTCCACCTTCTGAACTCCGCCAACGGTTTCCGAGTTCTCCGCACCGTGGCGCACACTCGATGATACGATCGTGCAGCGTTTGGTTCAGGGAGATTTACTCCACCACTTTGACGTGACCTTTTTTTTTTCTTTCTCATTTTTATTTTTTTTTTACTAAAGAGAAACTAACAGGTCAGTCAGGCCATGATGAATATTTTTTTCTGATAATAAAAAGTTAAAATGTCCAAAGATTTAACAAGAAAGGTTTGTTGATTGACACTTAGGCTACAGCAGCTTGTAAAGTTTGCAGCTTCGGTTAAAAATGACGTAAGTTGAACAAAAATCTCATCACCCAATCTAACGAGCTAAGTCCTCTTTTAACTATGAAACACCTTGGAGCCAGAGACGTCAGTCAGGATGGATAAAAGTTGGAAGGGTGTAAACCAGAAATTTACAGACATAATTTTCCATCTACAGATTGATTTGCCGACTGGCCAAAAATTATGTAATTTTTCCGACTGATTTGCCGACTGATTTGCTAACGAAACATTGGGGGGAGGGGGGCCCTTCCCCCGTAAAAACGTCCCTGCTTAGAGCAATATACTCACTTCGCAACACTCCTACGGAATGCAACACTCGGCAAGCACGATATCCTGAGGACACAAGTATGGAGGGCAAATGGGAAAAAACGTGTGTTGTTACTATATTGGCTCATTGAGTTAAACATCAACTTTTTTTCCCACATACACAAAACTTTCATGAAACCGGAACTTTGGCGTTCCAACAGTGGATAAGACACATTTAGTGATAAGTAGGTAGGTTGATAAGAACGGCTTAACCCTGCGGCCTCGAATGCTGCATTTCAATCCTCAGAAAGTGGCAGACAACCTATACTTCCCAGATGCCAGCACAAACAAACGAGTTGTGGGGGTGTCAGCACAAACAAACAAGGTTGGAGGGGGGAGTGTTTAATTCGTTTGAGCAGAAACAGCCTTGAAACAAGATCGGATGAGGTAGAAACTACGAAAGCTTCGGGTACGACCCAGTACCTAAATTGTACGATTTTTCATGATTATAAATCGTCAATAATCAAAATTATGACCATTATTAAACAGGTGGATGCAGCGACTACCTAGTCGTAACCAGTCTTCCGTACACCTCCACCACTTTTGGGACGTTTCCGGTTCATACTTCCGGTTTTTTAAGTATTGACTCCGCCATTACTGATTACTCACAGCGCTGCCGATTTAAGAATCGGTTTTAAATGTCATTCGTGCTATTTGGCTAGACCCCCCTACTGGCATTTTGTTCACTTGTACTTATCTTAGTTTGAAGCCAGTCCCATCTTGAAGTGTTGCATTTGTATCCTTCGCCCTTAACGCCATTCCTTTTGTAGCCTGTGTTGTTGAATCCTCCATGATGAGCTTGAACCACATGCAAGAATAGTAACTGCATACGAGAGGGAAGATTTGGGAAATAATTCCAAAAAACTCACCATAAAAATCGAAAACCTGACATTAAATGCCCAAAGTTATTTAACTAAAATTTTAATGCTGTTGCTACCAATTGTTAGAAAATGGGCCATGGATAAAAACCAAAATTCTTCTCTTAAATTACGTGAAGAAGAACAACGCTTTAATCAGTTCAATGATTAACATTACAATGGTATTTTTTTTTAATTTATGTATTTCCTAAAGTAGGGACGATGCGGATGCTGCCAGCAATCAGAAGAAGCGACGAGTTAGTTGCCAAGGCTTTGGGTTCTAAACTCCAGGATTCCAAGGGGGGGGGGGGGGGGATTGAGGCTTAATGGCGCATCGACAACTTGGTCATTAGCGCCAACCTCAGTCACAGTGCAGTGGTCCGGGTTGCCACTGCACCACACATTACAGAGATGTTATTCAAACCCCTAACCTATATCTTGTCATACACTCCAAGGGATACACTTGTTGAGTCTAGTACTTCCTGGTGTGGATTCTTCTGCAAAACACTGGAAGGTGGTAAACAGCTTCCGGTTCCGCCCATGCGCAGTTTTTTTTCACAACACCTTGCGGGAACTTGTGTTGAGCGTCATGGTAAGGACTCCTGTTTACGTTGGCAGTAAGTTGGCGATGTCGAAATTATGACATTGCGACAAATATGTTTTCGTATTAATATTTAACCCAGAAGAGCTCAGTTATTTTCATGGTGGGGAATCCACTTATGTCATCCCTTTAACATAATATGTTAATGAGAACAATCAGGCCTCTGACCACGTCTGCCTACATGCTAAAATCTACATATATGTTCTAATAATGGCATGGTCTAACCCATTTTTAAATGGTTTCAGAGTTGGAGTTCTTACAACAACGAGAGGCAGGTCATTCTAAATCCTAGCAATCCTATTTCCGAAAAATTGCTGCCGGCACTCAAGATTAGGAGTAGGAGATTTGACTTACATCTAACGTAATCTATTATTATTACTGGCATGAGGGAGTAACTCGTACAACCTTTTTACAAGTGGGCATTTTAGGGGATAGGCGCTTACTCTGGGCTGCCCACTCACCTCTATTTTCAACAAAGACTCCCCCCTCCCAAAAAAAAACCCCTAACTTGTAAAAAAGGTGTACGCGTCAGTCACTTACGCCAGTAATAATGGATTACGTTAAACGTAAGTCAGATCTCCTACTTCTACAACTCGAGAGATTCCAGTCTGACATCTGTCTTTCGGGGTTGAAATTCTGTTTGCCAAGCAAGGCTTTCGTAAAGCAGTGTTGGATTGACGCCACTGAAATTGTAGGAACTCCAGTAAAATTCTCTAACAAGATTGTTCTGTGCCTTATGAGAAAATGAGTGTTAATCCCTTCAGTTTGTTGGGTTTTTTTTTCCATCATCCACTGCTTTTAACCGAAATGCTCAATTTTGGTCTTTGCTTATATACGACCATTCCCAGAAAATGTCCTAGCAAAAGGCCGTGGGCACTAAAACCATGTGATTACGAGACTCGTAATTTAACAGAGCAGACATGCATCAGCTTGTCGCCTATCTGTTTCACCAAAGCTCCAACCTGCAACAAAGACCTTAAATGATGTAAGAACTCTCTGAACCTCTTTAGTTATTACCACCCTTCGGATGCTCGACCCATCAGGTGAGCTTTCAGGGTCTTGCATTACGCTCTCACACACTTACTCCTTGACTTTTGTGTGTAGCTAACGCTAAAGCGACGAACAGAAAGAGACGTAGACGTGGCTGAAACCAAAAGGGAAAGAAAAGGGTCTTTAAATGTGGACGTAGACTTTACGGTGCTCCTAGGGCGATTTTGGGTTCTCCCCGTTAATGAAATCGCCCCTGCGCCCTTGTCCGCGCGCACCCGATTCACTGTTGTCGTCAGGGGTGAGAAGGCTCGCCCTAACCCACACCCCACCTCACCCTCCTCGGCAACGCAATGCGTAAGCCTAGAGTCGGAGAGGCCGTAAACCGCCTCACTAAAACCTCGACTTTGCGGACATAGTTGAAGCCATAAACCGGGACAGCTTCGACGCCCGGCTAGCATGCGGGTGTTCGGCGTGTCGCCCTTTACACCAGCTGTGGTGGTGTACGTATGGGCGTGTGTGTGTATCAGGGGAGGACTGTCTGTGTGTGCGTGGACCTCCGTGCAGAGAGGGAGGGAGGATGAGGGTGATGAAAGCAAGGAGACAAGGTTCTTGTAAGTTTCTGCAAACGCAAAAGAAAAGGGCAGAGAGCTGGCCCGAATTAGAGACGAGGGGCACAGGCGTTACGGCACCACCCGGGCAACGAAGATGGTCCAAGGAACCGCATAATAAAACCGTCCCCCTGTCCAGAAATGGAGCCCAAGTGCATCGGCCAATGCCTCCAGGGGATTTTGGATGGCCCAAACTCGCCTCTCCACACAAACCGCCCTTACACTCTCCATCTCACAACTCCGAAAAGCCCCTACTTCCCTGAAACCTTAGTGCAAAGCAACCGTCAAAGGAAGTACGTCATAACTTTAAGAATAGACTTCCAGCCGAAAAAGAATACACATAAAGACAAGACATAGAACATAAGTTCAGAAAATGGACTTGAGTTGCTGATGTACCACCGATGGGTCCCTCTAATGTAGGGTTGGTTTGTAAAGTTTCTAGAGATTTTTCAATTAAAAGGCAGTGCGTTGTTCTTTTAGTATATGGTATCAGTATTACCATAATGGCTAGCCCTACTGTAATATTTACCAATACGAATTAAATAAAAAAAAAATTTAAAATAGATTCACCATTTTCACCATTTAGAAAAAAAAGCAGTATTGCTCGTATCCTTATAGACCAAACTGCAGAGAAGGTACAAACAAAACAACAACAACAACAAAACGGCTAAGACTTCACTCGAACGAAACAACTATAATTTGAACTCCAACTCCAGGGAACAAGGATTGATTTTGCTTACTAGTAATGCCAGAAAGTGACTGCAACTTGTGTTTGAAATGTGTTTTTTTTTGTATTTGTCAGTTTCTGTTTTAGTTATATAATAATAACTAGCACTCATACGCGGCTTCGGGTTTTATAATAATTATAATAATAATAATAATCATAAATTAATTTACACAGCAAAGAAACTGTATAGGACAGAGAAGAGAGTGCATCCTCCACTTATACCCAGCCCGAAATTAAAGGAGCAGCTAACATGAATAAAAAGAGACAATAAAACACGGAAAAAGAACTAAAAATGCAGGTTAAAACATCCTTAGTCAAATGTACAATCTTAAAAACACTTATTAATATTAAAAAAAATAAACAAAAAATAAAAAAATAAAAATTTGTTGCAGATGCAGTGGGCATGGCAAGGATCTGAGGTTTGCTAACTGCTATTCGGCATAAAACTAAGTATTATGAATTACAAAAGTTTAAAAGTTTAAATGAAGACAATGGCTCGGCTTTAAAGGAAGGGTTGATGGAACTAGATTGGTGTCACGAATGCCTTACCACCAAGGTTAGACCTGCCAGGAACACAATGGTCCCCGATGGCATCGCCAAACGTGAAGAACAAGTGAGGGGTGAAAACCGTACCATTGCCAATGTTTCGTAAATACAAAAAATAATGCATCGCAGTTTAAAGCCTGTCCAAAACCACTATCCTAAAGATAAAAAAAAATAAAAATAAAAAGTTTAATAATGAAGCTATGATCACCAGGAAAGACATAACCAGCATCAAGCAGGCATTACACCATGCCACCAATTACCACCCAGCTAACAGATGATAACATAATTGGGTCTTTTTCAAAAATTTGGCAAAATTAAACTCGAAGCCATTATCGGAAACAGCCGTAACGATCCGCTCAGACAAAACATTCCACGCCGGGACTACCCTAACGGAAAAAAAGTACTTCCAGGAATTAAGGCTGGCAGACGGGAGAAGTAATTTGTAACTATTTCGTGTGCATGAGTATGTGTTCATGATACGCAAGTATTTTTTATTATTAAATTTTGTAGACGTTTTGTTGTTTACGGGTTTGTTTTCTAAGTGTTTGTGAGTTTAAGTTTTAGTCTTGCACACGTATATGTTTGTGTTTTATGATTGTATTTTTAATGTGAGAAATATCCAACCGTTTTGTTAGTTTGATTAGTGGTGTACGACTGTATGCATGTGCATGGAGGTTGGTATGTCACAATCCTTGTTCCTGGAATTGCAGTTTAAGATAGTTCGTTTTATTAGAGTGAACTGTAATCCGTTAGTTTTATTTGTGTACCTTCACAGCTGTGAGTTCCATGGGAATACGAGCTATAATGCTTTCTTTTCAAAACGGCAAAGACTTTTTTGTTAAATTAATTTGTTGGCTTTTTCGTTTCCTTTTTATTGTCACTGGTACAATCTGGATTATCACGTGTATGTCCATTCTCCGTCAATTCTCTTTGTAAAAAAAAAAAAAAAGAACATTAGAAGTATGTATATTTATGGCTATGTTCCGTCACGCTTTGTCTCATGTCTATTACTTGATGGAAACTCACAACCGTGTAGCTAGATTTAGTGTTTGTCAGCTTGATTCAGTGTCGATTGCATTGTTGCAGGCAGTTGCAGTAATAATCGGAAAACAATCGAGGAAAACAATTTGGAAACAATTGAACAGCCCGCATTGAAGAACTAAGTAAGTCGTTCAGTCATGTCTGCCACCCAATTTTGAGGCTTTATAGGTCTCAAAACCAAAGACTTAGCACCCTACGGTTTAAACTGAAAGATTTATGTAAAAACCTAGAGCGTTCCTTCTGCCCCTGATGAAGAATAAACCATTGATGTCGCTGGCCGACAACGTTGTTTTTTCCCTGCAGTAGTATCGTTGCATCTCTGCTCCGATCTGGTTTGCCTATCTCCTTGTTGCAGCATTGAATCGTTTTGACATTGTTAGCATCCGCATCACGCCGGCTGTGCTAATAGCATGTATCATTTTAACTTTCCCTGCAGCCAAGCATCGTTGCATCATTGTCAGCCCCTCCTGCTCCTTAATAATTAATCCTTTTTTTGTAAGTTCTCGGGCCCAAACGAACTCCAATTAGCACTAACTGCCGGCTGTGCTAACAGTGCTAGCAGAAGCCCATTGTTAGTTGTGAAGGATAACTGGAGGTTGGTAGATAACCAGGCTTCATCGGCAGATCACATGTAGCGGTTAACGCTCGCTAAAACCCTTTGAACCCTTTTAACTGGAGGTGGATGTAGAAATGCAAAGGTGGAAGAGGTAGGCTTAATGGACAAAGATGGTTAAGTAGTCAGCAACAATGGCCGCGACACCAACGGGAATATCAGCGACAATGAGATTCAGGATGCTAGGCACCATAGATTTATCGCTGATGGAGTTTATCCTAGGTTGCTGGTTGCAGGGAAGAAAATTGAAGTGAAAAATTCATCATATGTGGAGGTGATGGCCTCCCGCAGGGTCAAGTGTTTGAAAGAGAAGGGGTTGCTGATGGGGAGGTCAAGAACCCCATGAGGAGGAGGAAGGCGACATGTTTGTGTTGGAGGATGGCCCCAGAGAGCTTGCTCGGTTGAAGAACCTTTATTAGGGATGCCTCACTAACCTGTCTACTGAGTGGACGCTAGTTGCCGTTGCTGAACAAGCGGGCTACCCCCTACATTCTACAGAACTTGAGGAAAGCCTTAATACCCATTGTTGGCATGGGATGGTTGCGGGCCAACAACGCGTTTCAAGTTCAGTTTAGCGACCGTGAGGCTAAGTTGCGTATGCAGAGGGTGGGCTGATTATTTGTTGGTGGATTTCCAGCGGCAGTCTGTGACCTTCACGACGGATCGTTGAGGTTCAAGTTGAATTGGCTGCTGCTGGATGTGCAGGATGCTAATATTAAGTGGGCGATGTCTGCTATGGTGAACTCGTTGGGTTGCGCCATGAACTGCATCACACAGGGGTCCAGTGTAGTGTTTTGCTGCTCAAAACACAGTGCTGGTTGACAACATCCCGGATGTCATTGACGTTGTGGGCATCATAGCATTGGTGGTGGTGGCGAAGGCTGCCTAGATGTCTAAAGTGCTGATTTTGTGGACATGTTCGGCTGCATTTTACCAGTGTACTGTGGCGGGAGTGTAACTTAGGTCTACTGCACGATGGTTTGCACGGACTCCTGGCTCCGCCAAAAGTTGGTACTACAGTAGAGATTGCGTGTTAGGGGCTACTGGCCCTTCACATAGCGCTCCAGCGGATAATGCTACTGGAGATTGGGTGGTGCAACGCAGAACCAGGATACTTAAGGCTTCGGCGTCACGGTCTGCGTTGGCTAGTTTTTCGCTGTAACGGTGGCTTCTGTTGATCAGAATCGTTATTTGCCCCTTGAAGTGGCTGATGGTAGTGATCTGTGCTCTAGTGAAGTTGACTGTGAAGTTGACTGTGAAGTGGCGAGTGTGATAGAAGCAGCTGTTGTGCTAGGCATATAGGTTACGGCTGATGGGTCTCTTGCAAGTGGGCCCGACTGAAGAAATCAGTGGATGGTGTGCCAATATGTGCGGAAGCAGCTACCAGTGCTCTGGCCAATGCGAATTGTGTGGATGGTGCGAGTGTGTGCCCGAATGACGGAGCCAGTGATGACTTAGTGTTGGCGAAGTGGAGTGATGAGGAGTTCATGGCTAGTGTTAAGCTGTCTTTGGGTAATACCAGTATTTCCATCAGCGATAGGGAAAGTAATTCCAGTACTCTGTACGATGACAATGAATTGTTAAGGGTGGAAGTGTCATCTTAAGTGGTATGAGGATCTAACCTAACTTGTTTCCTGTTCGTATACGGAATACATACATGGAATGTTAGGGGCATGGGGAACAAGGGAGAGGATTTAGAAATCTTAGGTTCTAAAGTTGAAAATTTAGGATTAGCTGAGATTAGGCCCCCTGGAGGGTTGGTTCCTGTGATGAGAGATTTTGTAGGAATTGCTGGGCTTGCCAATCCGGGAGTCAAGGTATACACTAGAGCCTGAGTTCCCTTTTTGGTCCCCGCCCCTTTGTAGAGGAGCCGATACCTGTGTGTTTTGGGTGTGGTGGGGTGCAGGGTGGTTGACTGTTGGGGTGGTCCACATTACTGGGTGGGTTTCCTGGCAAGAGTGGGTGGGGTGGTTTGCGTCTCTTCCCAGGCTGTTAGCTCTAGGAGGAACTTCAATGTGCACCACTGGCTCTGGGGTAGTGCATGCTGTGAAACCCGGGGTAGGATTATTGTGGACTCTCTGGAATGGCTTGACCTAACGGTGGCCCAGAATGGTACCTCAACATTTGTGCGGTGGTACGGGAATCAGATTCAGGAATCAATCTCCTTCGAGGTCTTGACGTGTCTCAAGGGGAGTAACCATTTCCATTGGCGCTGTCATGGGATGGGGTGGATACTAGACTCATAGCTATGCTTCGGATCTCGATCAGACCGCTTGTTGGGTCTGGTGACTTTGCCCCTTGGATAATGGACTGGATTGTTGGGAAGGGGCGTCAAAGGGGAGTGTAGCAGAATGTTGCTTGGTGGACTCCTGTTTGTGTAGTCGCTGCCAGGAATAGGTGCCATGTGTGGCAGTGATTCAGGCACTTTCTGTCAGTTCAGAGGTGTTTTGAAGCTTTGGGAGTCGCCCGGCAAACTAGGTTCCTCCTCTATCGGGAAAGGATGCAGTTCGGGACCACGGTCTGCAAGCAGGTGTCACACGGTTTCCGTTTCTCTTGGAGTTTGGGCCCTTGTTTTCCCCAGGATGCTGGTTCTGATGTGGGTCTGCCAGTGAGGTCCTTGTTGGTCCTCGTAAGGTGGCGGCCTTCAATGCCAATTTTGCAGAGGTGCAGCTAGTGACCCTTCCTGGGTTTTCAGGGGGGTAGCCCTGTTGGCCTGACTGCCCCTTTCGCAATGCAGGAACTTGCAGCAGCCCTTAGGTCTTGTATAATCAAGAGTGCGGGTACGATATATGGTGACCTTGTTGGCTTAGACTCAGTGGGCTGTGAGGCATTGCTAGCTTTTTACCAGAGTCAGTTTCATGGGGCCCCTGTGTCCCAATCCTGGCTCTTCTCTGTCCTGACTTGGGTGCTGGGCAGAGGGAAGATTCGGACAATGGTTACAAGCTACAGGCCGATTGTGCTTCTCTTGTGTGCTCACAAGGTGTACGAAAGAAAACTTATCAAACGCATGGTTTGGCAAGTTGAAAACGCGGGTGGGCTTTTTCATGCTGAGTTTAGGATTTGACGTAACTGCGGTTCTCAGGATGTGGTGTTGTTCCTTGAATTGGGCATCAAGGAAACATTGATCAACGACTGCTTCACTGTTGCGGTCTTTTTAGACATCGCATGTCATGGTTGACATATTGTGGGTGGGGCACTCTATGAATAGTCTGGGTGTTAGCAAGAAGCTCGGTGCTGCAGTGCTCACCATGCTTGGGGGGATGGGGCATTAATGAGGCCTAATAGCACGTCGACAGCAGGGTCATTAGCGCCAACCTCAGTCACAGTGCAGTGATCTGGGTTGCCAGTGCACCACACATTACAGAGGTGTTAAACAAACCCCAAATCTAGAACTTATAGATCTGTACCTCCTGCAAAAATGTGCCATGCTTGGTAAGTAGGAGTTTGGAGCCAGAATTGGTCAGTGGTCAATGTGGTCGTCTACGCAGATAACGTTGTGGTGTTGCTTGCAAGGAAGGACCTGCTAGCTGTCCTTGCTGATCTGGAGGCTGTTGTTGCCTTGGGGTCTCGGGCATGGTTACTTGAGGCTTCCAGCTATTCAGTGCCAAAACAGAACTAATGATGTTCTAGCATGGTCAGGGTTGGGCGGGGACAATTGTGGTCGATGGCACCTGTGTTCAGGCTAAGTAAAAAATTCTGTATCTGGGTTTTTGGCTTGACCCGCAACTGCAGTGGGCGCATGATGTAGCAGGTGCCAAGGAGAATATATCAGCTCGTGTCTGTATCTTGATTTCCTTGCCTAACAACAAGACTGTCGCTCGGCGTGGCACTATTGTCTCCTTTTATAAGGCGCGAACTATCACCACGTCTCCTGAGCAGACTATCATCTTCTGGTTTTGGCTGGTTCCAGACAAACTGTTTAGGGTGTGTAGGTCACGCTGAACCAGTGTATTGGGTGATTACCGGCTGTCTGCCAGCCACACCCATTATTGCTTCACGTTGAGGCCGGCGATTCTCATGTGCCCTGGTGTACAAAAGAGCTGCTAGTCATGGTGTGTCAAAGTGCAGTCGCACGAGGCCGGGGTGACCATATGGATAGCATCTTGACGAATTATATGTAACTGTCCCAATGGTGACCGGGATCTGTTGGGTGCGCCTGGTCTTGTTGCGCTGCTAATGATGCAAGAGGGACAGACTGGGTTTTCTAGTCCATGCTTGGCTCATTCCATGGCACCGTGGTCGTGGTGTACTGCTGTACCTCATGCCCTGTGGGTGGGAATTTGTCTGATTTGTTCTGGTAGTTGTCCGCTGATGTATTGTGATACCTCCTTTCGTAGAGATGGGTTTAAAGGGGGGTTGTGGTGTGTATTCTACATCTCCGTCTGGAGTACCGGTACACTCTCGACTCCCTCCAGTTGGCATTTTGTTGCAGAGTTGGTGGCAATTTCGGTGGCTTTATACGTTGGCTCCGATGTACAGCTGCCAGAGTTCTGTGTTCTCATGGACTATCTGGTGGGGCTTAATTTCTTGTGGTGGTGCTTTGAGTCTCTGCAGTGTACACACCCAATTGCGTTTGAGATCAGGTTGAATCTCTTTTCACTCTCTCAATTTTGCCAGACCACTCAGTTGGCTGGGTTATAGGGCGTTCTGGTTGCTTTGTCAATGAGTTGGCGGATAGTCCAACCAGGAAGGCTTTGAGCGGTGGTGCTGGGGGTGTGAGCTTTGTTCTAAGCCCGATGAACTTACAGCTGGTGGTTGCAGGGATCAACGGTGGTGAATGGGAGGAGGAATAGTCCATAGGGAGGGGAGGTTTGGTCAGTTCTTGTCCAGTTTGTACCCCACTATGGCTTGTCCCAGGTCTCTCGATAGCTTCTCTCGGAGAGATACTGGATTCATTTCGAGATTGTGCTCTGGGCACATCCAGCTGGGGGCACATACGTTTTGGCTAGGGTGGGCGTGTCGGCCTCAGTGTGTTTGTGGTGTGGGCATTCCACTTCTTGTTCGATTGTCCTCTTTGGGTAGTGCAGCATCGCTCTGTGCTAGGTGGTGGGGTCGACCCTATGCAGGCTGTACTTGCTGTATCACAATATTCTACTTCTACTGTCTGGTCTCTGCGCATGACGGTGGGGTTCTGCAAGGCGGCCCAGCAGTTCCAATAGAAGTTACTCTGGTATCTCAATGCCATCCGTATTTTCGTGTCCCCTTGTGCTTTGTGTCCCCATGGTGCTACTACGGAAGTACGGTGTTTTGGTGTTCTTGCCGTTCTTGTTATTATCGAGGATTGGTGTTAATGTTAATGTTAAGCATAGATAGAAGGTAACCTTAGGTTAGGGACTGAGCACATGGTGTGATTGGCCTGTACGCTCCGTAGCAGTAAAGTAAACTACCCGAAACTTCATAGTAATAGTGTACCTTACACATCCCTTCTATTGTCGTAGCCATGCATTAACCTTTGGTAACCTGCGGCAACAATGAACAATTGTTTAAACTCTGGTAAGTGCACATTCTATGATCCCGTTTATTACTGTTTTCCCACAGTCAAAGCCAAGATGGTTCCCAGTTCCCTGGTGCACATCCAATTAAGAGCAGGACATAGGGCCTGCATCCGAGCATTGTGTGCATTTAACTACAAAAAAATTCGTGCATTTAACTGCAGTCCAACTGCAAAAAAACTTTGTGGCCTTTCAGAACTGTTGCGCCCGTGTCAGGTATGTCATTCATGAGGCAAGGCGTGCTTTGTGTGCAGCTTATGTTTCATCATTCATGCTTTCACGCCAAATCTGAGGGAGAAATTTGTATTCCCCGGTCGCACAGTTAAGGGTGGCAAATGCCGTCATCTCATCTGCGCAGGTTATCACTGACTGTCCTTCATCTGCATTTGCCTGGGTCTCGAATGATAATTGATGTAGGATATGTGTCAAGGAGCAAATTTAACCAATGTTCACCACGTATTCATTTGAAGGCTCGATTTTAAACCCTTAAGGTTGTCAGATCCAATGACGCTTGCTGGGTTGACGTCATTCTGTGGTAACAAAGATTGTCAGGTAACTTGGTTCTATGTCGTAGATTTTACAATGGTTTTTAAGCATGGTTATGATTGCTCTTTGTTGGAGTACTGAGATATTTGTTGTCGGGTAAGAATGATCGTATATTTTACTTTTCTTTGTATTGTTGAACGTTTTATCCTTTTGTGTTCTCTTCTGGTGTAAACCCTGGTGAAAGACGGACTAGAAGTAAATGCTTGGCGGCCATATTAAGCATTTGATATTGTGCACAGGATTTTATGATTTTAAGACACTTTAGAGACTTGAAAAGCAATTACGTATGTGATGTAGCTGTACTGTAAGACTGTTATACATGAACCAGATGAACTCAACGAGACTTACTGTCTGATTCGCTATGATTACATTTGCTACCACGTAATAGACTGGCGTAATTGACGTAATTGAAGACTACGGCCATCGCCAGTTTTTCGGGGCTAGGCCGTTTCGCTCTTCGTTGATTTCAAGAACACGCCTTGATTTTATTTAGGAGTGTGAGTCGTGAATGGAATTGGGTTGTAGAACTCATGTATCCTATGTTTATTTGTCACTCATATTTAAAGCAAAGCACATCTGGCGTGTTACAAACCAAGGAATTCACTGCCTCGACCATTTTCTACGGATTGTGGAAACCATAAAGTGGTCGGGTCAAGCCTCAACACGGCCCCACCTTAAGTAATAGAGAGCAATTAAAGACGACACTTTTTAGACTTACAAAATTTCTATCAAGTCGCCAATATTTGTTAATACTATTATGATCCGAGGTTTCTTCGAGATTTAGCGTAGGGAGGAGGCTCAATCTCTAGACTTACAGTCTAATGGTATGGAGGATTACAATCTAACATTCGCAAGGAAGGAATTTGCTTCAGCTTAGCGGGTCTACGTTGCGGGTCTACGCACCTGGGCTGACGATGTCCAATATCAACAGATGAAGCATCTGTCCCTGGCCGCCCAGGCATTACGGGGTGTTCCGTAACGTCTACAACTATGGCTATGAGGATTTAGATGCCACCGTTCCTTTAGGTTCTCCTCTCGGGCCGCTGTTTTCACGTTTGAGTCGAGACATTGTTGGCGGCGAAATATTGAGCATCGCCATATTAGGTGGTTTTGGTTGCATAGCTTTTCCTCAGATGGCCTTTACCAATCACGTAATGGAAATATAATATACATCACGCATGTGTGTACAAGCGCCTGCCTAAGACCAGGTAACTTCGTTAAGCTACTTTCCAGTAACTTCGAGAAACTGAATACTGGAAGTTTAAGAAGCAGTTACCCCTGGCAACCAACTTCCGAATCGAAGGAGGTGAATTCTAAAGGCTTCACTCTTTCTGGCCTTGCACCAATAAACACTTCGTCCATTTGTAGTACTCACATTTAGAATTGTTTTTCTGTAAATATGACCTTGTTCATTTCCACAACATTAAATCTGTTAACGTTGAAGTTGATAGTGTTTTCCCACAGTAATTTTCATTTCATGGCAGCAACCTCCAGCACAACTCTTTACAGCCTGTGTTGTTTGATGAATGGTGTCCATCAGGGGTGTCCATCAACCGTACATAGGAACAATGTGGTGTCATGTGCTCGTGTTGACTGTGACATGTCAAAGATCTAGGGTTTTCCATTTGGATTTCTCCAACTAAATTGTCCCTCTCATCGTCGTGGGGCAGATAACCCAGTTTGGGTTCGTGCTCCTTAAATGTAAAAAAAAAAAAAAGAAAAACAAGTGGCTGCAGCGACTACGTAGTGGCAACCGGTCTTCTGTAGAGTTCTGCCACTTCCAATGTTGAGGCGCACACCTCTATCACGCACAGCAACAACGATCTCTATTATATAATCTAAAAGCAGTAACCATCACAATTGCTGGTTAAAAATGTGTTAGCTTTAATGCCTATTTTACATTTTAGGCGTAATTGTCAGCCTTTAGGCCTAATTTTTACCTGCAGTTTTAATTTTTCCATTTACGTATTCATTTTTTGGAACATGGTGCACCTCCGGGCACATAGTTACAGCGTTACAACGTCATGCGCAACGTATACAGATCAGTGGAAGGGAAATGACGGGAGAGACGCAATGTAGAGACGGAGTCACAATATAGTGATGAAACCAGCAGCGACTCGTAGCAACTTGACGTTGCCATGGTAACATGATTTTAGGCCTAACTTTTAAGTTTTTTGGCCTAATTTTCTTTAACTGCAGTTATAATTTCGTTAAGTAGCAGATAATAGCAAGGTCTAATGGAGAATTTGGTTCGACGGTAAGCCTATTCATTTATGCAACAATTCGACGAAGCCCCCGCGAAGCCCCTGCGTGTTATTCGCAATGATTCCATGATTCCATGTAATGATTCCATTTCGACGATCAAATGTTATTATTTCATTCAGTTACATTCAGGAAGCTGATCAGCTGTAAGAACGTAACGATGTTTTAGTTTGCCGTGTTTTTATACTAACTTTTGACACTGAATCTAACGTTGCACACCGTGGTCGTCCCTATCTGGTACCGTTGCGAAGTTGAGAAAAGTGACGGACGGACGGACGGATAGACAAAGTCGTTCCACTAGTCTTCTCAGCCGGTACGGCTGTACAGAAGAGTAAAACAATATTGAGGCAATACCTATACTTCTCATGGCATCTTCAAAGAATGCGATAAATATTCCCTGTACAATCTGCTATTGTCTTTCGCTGACGTGCAACTCGTTCGTGTTTAGTCGTTGTCGTTGGCGTCAATTTGAGCAAGAACTAGCCTTTAGCCCTCGCCACACATTTGTATCCTCCCTCAGTCAGCGAGCTAAACGCCGGTTCGAAACGTTGGGGTCTTCCACTTTAACGTTCCCGAACAACGACTTTAAGGAAACGCTGAATACCTACCGTTTGATATTCCCTTTGATCCTAGCAGAAATGAACAAACGTTTCTCGCTGACTTTCCTTCCACCACCAAAGTTAAGTGTTCCACAGTTCAGGTTCATTTTCGTAATAACCTTGTTGACAGTTATGGCGTTCATTTCCATACACCCAAACCACTAAGGGCGTAAAACGTATGTCATTTATTACTTCACAGTTCTCTCTCACTCTTTTTTTTTTTCCATACATTTTTATTTCTGAGTTTTCTGCCCCTTCCCCCCTCGTCCCCTTCCCCCCCCCTTCCCCACCTCTCACCCTACCCAAACGCCTTTAATAATCACGAACTGGCGCTGGTTGGCTGCTGCACCAAGCAAGCAGCGTACTTTTCGATCAATAATGATAGCGATTTCGACAGCGTGTCGCCAGTGCCGAGTGCCAGAGCAATACATTTTCATTTTTAGACAACACAACCTCTCCGAATGGCATGGGCACGGTGCATGGCGGAACAGCTATGGGCGATCTCACCGATTTTTCGCGTATTGGCTTGTTTAATGTTCATTTCCCCCTTGTCAGTTAAACATTGTTATGTTAACTGTTGAAGGTTTAAACACTTGTTCTAAGTGGCAACGGGGATAAAATAGGAGAAAACCCTCAGATTAGAAATGGACACACAAAAACGCGAGCAGGCTGTGACGTTTCTGAGTTAACTGTATAACTTATTTTCTTTTTCAGCTCACGGAACTGGAAGCAGTGGCGAAGCTACGTTTTATTTTGAGGGGGGGGGGGGATCGGGGGGCAACGGTAGCAAATTAGCCCTTCCTCCCCCTCCCCGCAACATACATGATGGCTCATAAAAAACGCACAGGCTAAAAATTTCCAAGATCACACTTTTTTTAATTTTTTGTTGCTTTGTTATAGTGAAAATTGTGACCACTTTTTCGCACTCCAGTCAAGTAGTCCGTTTTCATTTTCACAAAAGGAACCCTGCCTGAATGGTCATCGGCTCCAGAGATAGACTACACCCCCAAGCTAAAGAAAAAGAAAACTCACCTCGCTAAAAGCGTCCTACCGATTTTACAAAGGCAAATCAGAGACTTTTTTAAATGTAAATAATGGTTTTCTTCGGGGGTCTACGAGTCCGGGGGCCCGCAGCATTCTTCCACCATTGCCACCGTATAGCTAAGGAAAATTGGAAAATGTCTATTTATTACCGTATAGCTACGCTGCTGCATGGAAGTTAAGCTAAAGCATAACAAAAAAAGACAATATTTAAACTCGTCCTACCGAACACATTACAATTATGTCCAAGACACAACTAACAAAGTAAATTTTCTCGCTCAACAGCTTCTACTTACTTAATACTAAATTAGCTGGTTGCATCTCGACTTTAATGGACCATATGGTAGTTTTCGAGTTGTCTTTGATTAGTAAATATGGCAACGATACGGATGGAGATCATCTCTTCGTGGCTCACGACACGAAGTATGATGCAACGGACATGAAGGCGTCGATTTACGACAAAAAAAAAACTTCTACTACAGTGCAAAATGGTGAACTGCTTTCTAAACGCAAGCATTCGATGGTTTGTTTTCGATTCGGCAAACCCGAAGTGGGTGACATATTGGATTTTTAATTCTCGCTGCGAGATGGCATGTTTCAATCGTCGTTTGATCACCGCAAGAAGCTGTTTTTTTGTTGTGTTCTCGTGCGTGTAAATTTTGGAAACATAGAAAATAAGGCGACATGGCTGTAGCAAACTTTAAAATTATCGTTGTACTTCGTTTATTATCCTTGTTGTTCTTTATAATAAATTTAATAGGCGGTACTTTATTACAAACTGAAGACGTATCGTAAAAAAAAAACAAAAAAACTAACGACTACTAAATAGCTAACGGCGAGTAAAGTCTTATTGCATAAAGTAGGGTATGGCAGTGATGTACCGTAAAATTCTTCAGCTTCTGGCGCTCCATCCCGGATCCAGCTGGGGAAGCTAACTACGCTTCCCCAGGTCCCCTACCTAGCTTTCTTCAGCCCTTCCGAAAATGTTTTAAAGCTGTTCTACAGTTGCAATCCTTTTTCGTAACCTCTAACCCACCACTCCACCCATGAAATAAAATTTCGTTCAAAATATGAAAATCTTTTTTTTTTTAACTTAAAGTAATCTGTGGCATACAAAATGTGTCGAAAGAATAGACTCCGGAGCCAAAAATTGCATCAGAATACGGGAAGAAGCAAATGAAGAATAATAACATGAACTTGCCGGTCCCCAGGAAGACTGGCTCAATTTTCTTTCTATTGCCTAAAAATTCTCTTATATCCTGTAAATTTATGCATTCCTTTCCAAATCTTGTCAGCCGTTCGCCATCTGCCTTACATGCTGCGTCTTCAGCAACTGCACCTTCCAAGTGTCAGGGATAGGTTCGCAGGGATGACCTCATCCTTACCTACCAACTCACCCATCAGCTCACTCACCCTGATCCATCCGATTCCTTTGTGCTTGCTCCTGGTATCACACGTGGTCATCCATACAGAATCCATCGCACTTTTTCTAGACTCAACGTTCGGCACCGTTTTTAAAAGCAGTTGGTTGCGCATCCCTGGAACTCTCTCCCGCACCCTGTTCCTACTGCTCCTTCAGTGAAAGCTTTAAAGGATTGCTTTGACGCGCTGTAGCTTTTCCTCGTTTCCTCCGGGGGGGGGGGGCCCCCCCGCATTCTAAGTCGTTGACTCGACACCGTCATGCTTTCATGTTATGTTATGTTGTGTTATGTTATGTCATGTTATGTTATGTTATATTATATTCCGCTCCCGAAGGAAAGGCAGCATTCTTTAAAGGAATGCAAAAATTCACAGACAATGGATATTTCCGAAAGGCACATAGAAACAGGAGATTGCTGGCCCTTCATCCGAGCAGGATGAATTTTGTTTCTATTGCCTATAGACTGAAATATACATGACCTGTAAATTTTTCAATTTCTTTCCAGAATGCTGTCTTGCCTTCTTGAAAGGAATGCATAAATATACAGGTAATGTACAGGTAATGTACAGGTAATGCATTTTTCCGAACGGCATATAGAAATTATTTACACTACAATTGACAAGCATGCAAGATGCAAATGCTTAGGGGCTCGGGCCTGAACCCTGCTGGGGAACTCACATTGCATCCCAAGACCTTGAAGGGGGCACTAGTTAGTCAGACAATAGTTTCTGTAAAAGACATGACGTCGTTTTTTCCCAAAAATGGCACAGCCGCCCTCTTCTGGCCAATCCGACGTTGCCGAGATTCATGACGATACAAGCGTTTTTCGTCATTGTTGCTGCTCACTCGTCTTCTTTTGAAGTCAACAATTTGCCCTTCATTTTTTACAATCAGATTATTTGAGCCAGCCAGTTAGATAAAAAACTATGTAACTCTATACTGCATCTTCAATTCCATTCAGTAACAGGATCAACTTCCCCATCTACAATCTACATTAATAAAAATGAGTTTCAGTACAGCAAGTTATGAACAACGGGCACAGGGGTCACCAGGCTGTACAAACAATGCGGAATGAATGATTTTATTTTATTTTATTTTATTTTATTTTATTGAGTACTATGTGGCCTGTAAGCCATACACACTCATGCTAAAGCTATCCTAACCTAGCTTAAAACTAAACCCTATGCGAACATTGTAAACCTCTTCACCAGCATACACCAGCATACACGAACCGTTCATAACATCCAACCGGAACGACTGGAATGACCGGAATGACTGGTGACTACTTACAACAAGCTCTTCTAACAGTGAGGGCATTCGATGATTGTAAACGGAATGGTTGTTGGCAATAAACTGAAAACTTAGCCTTTAATGCATGATAAAACAATGCTTCAGGTATGCAACTTAATATTAAACCGCTGGCTAAAGGTCCTTTCGTTGTGAACAATTAAAATTAAAGGATTAATGAAACTCGGTTCACTATTGAAAACGCTATTTACTTTCGGCCCACAATCAAGTAAATAAAAATAGCATACACGCTCGCATGGGATCTTGAGACGGGCCACGTCCATATTGCGTGACGCCGGCCCAAGATACAAGGCCCTGAAAGAGGTATTAACGACTTGCTAAAGGTTCTGTCCTGTGGAGCTCGGTTAAATATTGAAAACGCTGTTTACTCTCTGTCTCTCCCAGAAACAAAATGACAAAGCCGGCGGGCTAAAGGTGTTGTACTTTGTTGTACGAAGGCGGATTTCGTTATTTCGGGTGGAAATATTCATATATAAGCGAATGGAGTCCGGGTCAAGGGGAGGCGCTGATTGAGTGAGCGAAGCGAGCGAAAATCAGCGTTTGTTAGTCAGTGTGCGCAAAAATACTTAGACGGAATACACTACACATCTTCCGTAGCAAACACACGAAGGACAAAACCGTCTCACTGTTGAAAACGGTGCATCAAACACCACCCTTCAGCCAGTTATGTATATAACCGAACAATAGGACTGCCAGGCAAAAGGCTTATAGCAACTGCCTATAGCAACGTTGGCTTTACCTTTTTTTTTTTTAAGAAAAAAGAAACATTCAAAAGGAACAAAAGGTCAGCAATTTTTTTTTTAGTATCGCAGAATGTTACTTTTTTCGATTTATTTTCGTGCTGCCCATCCTCCTGGTTCATAATTTCTGATTTTTTTTTTGGGGGGGGGGGGGGTTGAGACGGGTCTTTCTTTATTTTTTGTAGGTGTTTATTTATTTTTTTTATTTATTTATTTTTTACAATGAAGTTACTTTACGAGATTTCATCTAGCAACTATTGTCAACGCTTGGTCGAAACCTCACGGCTTTGATAACAATTTTTGAAAAAAAAATTCTCCCCTATAAAAAAATGAAAAAGTTAGAACCAAGAAATAGACAGAGAAACTGCATCCAAGTGGAAGGTAAAAAAAACAAAAAAAACGAAAAAAAAACAGTCAATTGAAGCCAGACAAACGGAACTGGAAGAGAAAGAGATGGAATGGACAATGACCAAATAAAAAAACAAAACATGTTTAGGCCTACATCTTTTCAATTATCCTTTCATACCCAGTGATTACAATGAATATACGTATTTACGCAAGCTGGAGAATAATTGTCAATGAATACCAATAAATGCGAACATAAATGACTAAAAACCACAGAACTAAGAAGAAACATTACTAAGACTCAGAACTGAAAACAATACCAATGAAAAGACCTATATTCCCAGCACTATTTCCCTCTAGAAATTCGCCCCAAAATGCAACACAATTCATCGATGCGAATTTCTGTTTGTGGAGCGCCTTGCCGATATCCAAAATATCCGACAAAATGGCGGAAGTTGCTTCGAATTCCAAGCCAGATTCCAGTTCAAGGAAAGACTATAAACAGCATGGACGTTTGATTAAAGGCAGCTTAGGCAGGATCGGTCAAAATATTACTAAGTAGGAGCGCGAGAAAGAATATGATATTTTTGCGAGATGCTTTTCGGCGGTGGTCATTTTTTTTTTTTGTTAAACTCAAACGGCATTTTTATTTCATTTTTATCTCATTGGCTGTTGATTTTGTTGGACCAGAAGAATGAAACGAATGAATACTCATTAGCAAACGCAAGCTGAACCATTACAGACGTTTGATTGTTTTGAAATGCATTGAGCCGGATAGGATATGATAATTTTATTGAGGCTCATGGCCCGAAGCCGCTACAAACTACAGCTACAAACTGGCTACATCTAATCGACAATGGGATGAAAAACCGCAACGTCTGTTGCATTGCGTCAACAGACGGACAGCAAAAGGGATAAGAGTTATTTGGGTAATTTCACAGCTGTTAGTTCATGGGGATACGAGCTCTGATGCTTTTTTCTAAACGGCGAAGCCTTTTTTCAGTTAATAATTCATCTGTCAATCTTCAGAATTAGGAACAAGAACCAAGAAGCATAAGCACTAAAAACAAGACATAACATCATGGAGCAGTCAACGCTTGCGTAACATATTGTAAGCACACGACGATTGTTAAAAAACTTTAATGCATTACAAGTGGACCACCGACTCTGAGTTTCTCTAGCTTCCACAGGAGTTTACAATGGGCTATTGAGTCAAAGGTCTTCAGATAATTACATCCAAAGGTTGTTTGGTGCACTACGTTTTGAGCAATGATATATTGTGTGTTAACATATGAAACGGTATTATTCCAAGTTGCATTACGTCCTTGGTATTTCCCGATTTGATGACATTTGGATTTTGTCCATTACTTTGGATCAAGTTGCCTTGTATCAAATTTCGGAAATATCGAAAGCACTGTCAAGTTGCTCAAACGTTCGGATAGACGGACACACAAACTCAAATAAGTGCGTCTCGCATTGCGAACTGTGCTCAAACACCCAGAACTCGATTAGAAGCTTGTGAGAACAAGAGCTAAGGGCTAAGAACAAGACCTAAGAAAAACAAGAACTAAGTGTTTATGAAGTGGAACTATAGAACTATGAGGAATGTTGCGATAATAATGAACTATAGAACAACATCTAAGAACAACAAAAACTAATTGTTAAGAACAAAAACCAGAAGTTGAACAAAACCCAAGAGGAAAAAGAGGTGATAGAAGCAAGAACTAGAACTATAGAACAAGACCTTTGAATAAGAACAAAAGAACAAGAACTAAGTTCTAAGCACAAAAAAGCGAACTAGAACAAGACCAAGATACACGAATGCGAGCAAAAACTACGTGTTTAGAACTACGTGTTTACTAGAACAAGACCTAAGACAAGGTACATAGAACAAAAACAGTATTTGAAAAGGGCTAAGAACAAGACCAAAGAAGCACAAAAAATAAGTGTTAAGGACTGGAACTAGAACAATATCTAAGAAGAACAACAAGAACTATTTATTAAGAACAAAAAACAGAAGTTGAACAAAACTTAAGAGGAAAAAGAGGTGATAAAAACAAGAACTAGACGTAGAACAAGACCTTAGAATAAGAAAAAGAACTAAGTGTTACGCACAAAAATCCGAACTGATCAAGACCAAGACATATACGAATAAGAACAAGAACTACGTGTTTATAACTACGTGTTTAGAACTACGTGTTTAGAACTACGTGTTTACTAGAATACGACCTAAGAAATGGTACACAGAACAAGAACGATACTTGAAAACGGCATTACATGATAAGAACAAAAACTAGAACTAGAACAATGCCTAAGAAGAAAAGGAGAAAACAAACAGAACAAGAAGGAGAACAAGAACAGCTAAAAGCAAAAATAAAGAACAAAAAATTGCGAAGATAATGAACTATGTTTTATAAATTTTGAATTGGGCTTCAGGTTGGGACCACTATTTGTAGGTGGCAGAAAAGGGGGAAAACTAACAAAGAATTAAAATCCCATCTTCCCACCATCTATTACACCTCCTATACGAACGCCTGCAAACGAAAACTGTAATCTCTTTTAGCTCATAGTCCAAACATCGTTCCAAACATCGTCCGTTCTTACTAAGTTCATTACTGCGCCGAAATGTAAATAACTTGGTGCAAACAGCAGCAACGCAAACCACAGAACTTGAGAGTCAATAATTCTGACTGAAACGTTCCTTTTTGACATTAAACATGCATTGCCCAGTGGACGTTGGGGGTGGTAATATTAAATTTATCGTCAAATTGACTGTGGCTCGACGCCGGGTTGAAAAGTTTTGTGAACACTGCAAAATTCACTTAATATAAATTTCACACCCCATGAAATTTTAAACTGGGTAGCTACCGGCTTTCCGGGAAAACTTCTTGGCGATCAATATACATCTTTAAATTATTTGTTATATGAGATCCTGCTGACTTTACGACAAAGAGATTCTACCGAATTCCGGTATATTTTATTCGGCTTTCTGTATCCAGAGAAGGTTTGCTCCGCATATACGCATTATGCAAGTTCTGTGCGCCAAATTAACATGGTTTAACTTCAGTAACAGGATGAGCGATGAGTTTTAAATATTTTAACTGTTCGCACCACAGCTTTATGCAAATCAACAATGGTTTAAACATAACGTTCGTACCAACAGGATGTCCTGTCCGTGTTTACGTTCTGCGGAACACGCAAAATAATAAATGAGTTCAAAAACTTAACACTTAGTTATTAAGCGTATATGAAGCGATATATACGGTAAAGATTTATAAATTGCCAAATAGGTAGCTAACATCATATAACCGCATGTTATACTGTAAACTGTTGGATGGCAGGTCTTCCACGCTGCAACTCTTAGGTTGTCTTGACGACTGGACTACGTCTTTGGAAGTGGGTGTATACCTATACTGATGTTATTTTTATGGATGACGCTAAAGCATTTAACTCCGTTTACCATTTTAAACTTTGTGCCAAATTGGCTTGCTATGGAATTAATGGCGAGGTTCTTGTATGGATTTCCGATTTTCTATCAAATAGATCCCAACGCTTGCGTATAAAGTTTGTCATCTCTAGCTCTAAGCTAGTTATTAGTGGCGTCCCACAGGGATCGGTTATTGGTCCTTTACTTTTCTTATTGTTTATGACTAGGGTGCGCGGGTAGCTGCGAGCACTGGGGCGTCAGATTCGATAGGAGTCTTGGTCCCAGTGTACATCTCTGGCTTCCTACAGACCCGGGTTCGATCCTGGGAAGGGAAGTGTATATGTACGGGTTTTTCTCCGGTTGTTTCCCGCCCGTTGTACGAGGGTTTCCTCCGGGTACTCCGGTTTCCTCCCTCCTGCGGCAAAAAAACAACTGTTTACGATGGTGGTTCCTTCCACTTAACATCTGCCGCTTGGGCCTTCAAAAAGCTGTATAGCTTACTAGCCGACAACGTCTATTCTATTCTATTCTATTCTTAAGTTGATAATCCCAACACAATTATGCCTAAATTCGCTGACGACGTTACGTAATTGAAAATGATCGTAATTGAAAATGATTATTTAAAACTTTCCTCTGGTTTGAGGCATGCAGTTTGTTGGGCGCACGAATGGCAGTTACCCTTTGCTGCACTAAAATGTGGCGTCTTCCATATTGGACCAAAAATGTCCACTTAAATTACTGTCTGGCAGATAAATCATGTGCATGAAGTCAAAGCACTCGCTATCTGGTTAATGGGTGACCACAAGAGTGCCTCCCATTGCAACACATTGTAAAAACTGCTAGACAAAGAGCAGCCATGATTAAACGTTGCTGCAAGATTTTGTTTTGGGCTTTTTGTGTCTATGTCAGACCTATTCTGGAATATGCAAGTCCCTTTTGGTCCCCCACACTTAATTAGGGACATTGACCACGTCGAGTCGGTTCAAAGATCGTTCACTAAGTGTCTGTTGGGTCTTTAGGATAAACCGTACGGAAATCGTCTAAAGGCTTTAAAGGCTGACTCGCCAGAACTGCGCAGGCATACATCTATCCTCGGGCTTACCGACACTCCATTTTACATGATCTTTGCAGTCTTGATTACACCAATTTCTTCTCCCTCAACTATGGTTGTAGGACCAGTGGGGCATCCTTTTAAACTTACTGTCCAACCTAATGTGCGCGATTGTCGTAAGTTCTTTTTCTTGCATGGAAATGAATTGCCCACAGATGTGTTGACTTCTCCGTCATTATGGTATTTTAAATCCAGACTCGCAAAATATGAGTTAACGAGGAATGTCAGATGGGCTTAGCTATAGTTTTACTTTTTGTGTTTTATGGGGTTTTTTTTTTCTCCCCACCTGCTTTTTTAATTTGTTCTTTAACTTTTCGTTGGGCAGGTGTTAGTGTTCAACCTTGACCCTTCCTGTTCCCTTTGCGTGCTCTGTTGCATAAAATGTTTTTATTTATTTATTTAACTAGCTGATGTCAATGGCATAATACTAGAAGTAATCCAACTTATTCTCGCAGTTAAGCTATTCTGAGTGGCGGTTGATGACATGATCCCGGCGAACTTCCTGCCAGAGCGTCGGAATGGGAGGGGGGGGGGGTTGAGGCATAATGACACGTCGACAGCTAGGTCATTAGTGCCAGCCTCTGTCACAGTGCAACGGCCCGAGATGCCTCTGCGCTACACATTACAAAGAATTATTTAGCCAAACCCCAAATCAAGACCTTATCGTACGCTTGTACCTCCTGCAAAAATCGAAGAACCCCGGACAGGATGACTGAATAGCAAGGTCACACAAGATGAATAGCCTAACGAAGAAAGAGAGGCAGTCAAGTGCTTTTTGCTAGGTAACATTTTTAATGGCGGATTACTTTTAGAAACCGTTAACAGGTTTTGGTTCCGAAGTTCAAAACAGACCCACGTTGAGACACAGAAACATTAGCACTTTTAAAACAGCCGCTCAAAATTAAAGATGGTACCCATTGCCGATTCCAGAATTGAAGGAAGTTGGACAATAACAGGCCTAATGATGAAATGCCGCCTAATTTCAAAATGGCTCCCACTACAGAAAAATATCGACCATAGCAAATTCACCATTTTAATTCGTTGCAATGAGTTTGCCTTTCTTAAAGTTGAAATAAGTTGAGCGATAATACACATATACTTTAAAAATATCCACCCTAATTTATAGATGGATCCCATTACACATTAATAACCGCCATGGTGCCTTCTTTAACTTAATTTTAATCAGCTATTTCGTCCACATTCAAAATTTGAAAGAAGTCGTAATTTTTCAACTGGCATTCGTATTAGGGTAGAGGCATTCACAACGAGATTGTTTATAGAATTCACATCTAGCCCCTGTAGATTCGTATCTACACTGAATGTAAGGCTTTATAGCATAGCAGACTTAAATTGTATCAAATATCGATGAAATACGAGGTCTCCACAGATTTAAGAATGAATTCCCGAGTAATCCGCAATAATCTTGGAAAACAAAAATCAGTCTGATAACGCTAACACAATGACTGCAATGTTGCACTCTAGCCCGGCTCTAGTCAACATAAATTCTGCATAAACAAACAAACAAACAAACAAACGAACACCCGTTGTAGTGGCTGGGGAATACAGCGAAAACCAGTGTTTCACTTCTTACAGTAGTTTCATTTCTCTTCAACAAATAAAACACATGTTTGTAATTTTCCACCTTAACCACTTATTGTACTGGAAAAACACATCCGTAGAACACGACTGGCCTATAACCTTTCACTGGATAATCCCGAAAACATGACATGAGACGTTGTTTTAACCATCAATTCAGCTAGTCCTCGCTCAAGAAACCGAAACAGTGGTACCAATACCATGCAATCAGTCTACGTTTAACTTTTTTTTTTAAATTCACTTGGATGGGGACAGAAATGAACCCATTCAGCACATGAGACGTCGAAAAAAGAACCCAAAAGATTGCTACCCCAATGCCATGCGACAAGTGCACGTTTGGCTAGATTTTTTAACTCACCTGGATGAGGACAGAGATGAACTAAGGACCAACAGAACATGAAACGTCGTTCTAACAATCAAGCTTTCTTTTCCCATGTAAAGAGCCCAACATTTCTATGCGACAAGACCGTTTGCCTATTCGTTTTTTTTTTTTTTACGTTTACTTGGACAACAGACCAACCAGATAGTATGGTAATGAGTTCAGACTGTGGTTTCGCCGTTAATGATAAAAAAAATAAAAACCTACAGCTATGTAATGCAGATTACATTGCAGAAGCAGGAAGCTTCAAATTCAAATTGCCCCTCGTACAAGCCACAGTTTCTTTGCATTGCACCAAGAAGGGACTGTTTTGCAGATGTATGATTGCGTGGTGGGTTGTTTTCAAATTTGTTTTATTGGTGTTCCGGTTTTTTGTTGTTGTTGTTGGTTGTTATTCTTGTTTCTCTAATGAACCTTGAGGCTCAGAAGATCTGAGGTTGGTTACCGCTCCATAATCTCATCAATCAGTCAATCAGCATGAAGCCCAATCCAAGTGCACAAAGCTAGTAGGGAGACGAAACGTATGGCAACATTTATAAAAAAAAAAAAAAAAAAAAACTGCGTGCTTGTATATAATTTGTTTCACGACAGATAGCGAAGGAAATTACTCACATCGATTCACTTCGTTCGTTTCTCCTTTTGTTTTATTCTTACGTTTTTACATCAACTATTTGTCATTCTTTCGCCCTTAATTTTTTTTTCCAGTTTTTTAGTTTTTCTTTCTTTCTTTTTTTTTTTTTTCTGTTGTTCCGGTCTTCACAAGTGAGCCATGACATTCAAAACAAACCGTGACAGGTCGTATTATCCGACCGGAACCCGATACGTTGGAATTAGGGTGCACCGGTCACGCAATTATAAGCAATTTTCCCACCAATAATAATTTGCTGCTCGGGCGACTAGTCACGACTGGCTGTCCTCCTGGCGTTACAAACGATACACATGACAGGCGCAGGGATTATGTTAGTGATCGTAAACAATACTCGAACATATGCCGTCAATATACAACCACCTACAAAAAAAAAAGGTGATTTCAAACAAACTCGATCAAGATGGTTCGGGCTGCAACATTCATACATCCCGCCTACCGTCTCAAAATTCCAATCATTAATACCACGACAAAAAAAAAAAGAACTGGTTTCATCGTACAGGTAAGGTTTAACTGAGCCACAGTCAAAACATAAAAAAAAAAAAGCTAAGGAGTGACGTCTGTGTGCGACGTATTACTGTTACTTGACTTTACTTTAAAAAAAACAAAAACAAATCGTTATCATCAACATGGGCGCGTTTACGCAACGAGACCTTTTCGTTCGCCGAACGCTGTTTGCTAGTCAACCGTTATTTATTTACGATTAGTTTACAGTTTCTACTAATGAATGTGGCAATACATAACAAATTAAATGTATCTAGACACACGCTAGTGTGTCGCGCCAAGTTAGGCAACAAACATCACAACAAACATCACATCAATTCAATTGTCGAGGTTGTAAACCATTGTAGAGCGACGTCATTGCGTCAGTGTCTTGTATCTTGAAGTATAGTTGGGCACATTTCAGATACTTGGGGAAAAATAATAATGCGGTACAAAAGTTTAAATTGTATTGAAATCGAGAGCAATGACCCACCTGACAAAAATTAACTCGTGTTTGAATGCCAGCTATGCTGCTTTCAATGCAAAATCTGCCCCTCAATAACGTTGAAAATGTGTTACTAGCTAGCTAGTCCGCTCATCCCCATGTTAAATCCCATAAGGTGATTGTTCATCGATTCCGAGATAACGGGAAGGCTTCCACCTATGAAATTGGATGAATGGGTGCAGTACAATACGAAATGTACCTTTTATGGTCTGGAGCCTGGGGGCGTAACAGGGATGGCGTGGGAGGGCGCTTAAGTACGAAAATATTGTTATAACCATTGTTAGTATTGTCGGCATCGTCTCTCATTGGACGGCCAAAGTTCCGACAATAAGAACAATTATACTGACGTACGTGCCTAGGCACACGCTAGTGTATCACAATAAATCTAAACAACGTTGCAAAGAAATTGTATTCGCGTCCAATTCACGAAAAATAAACCAAGTGTAAAAACAAAGCAAAATAAACAAAGCCAAAAATTCGTAAGGAGGCCACTAAGTTGAGAGTGGTTCGGCCCTTCAAAGGAGTGATATCAACACACCAAAACTAACCAAACTCAATAAATTACAACAAAATTAAAACCAAACCAAAAGCCAATAAAGAGGTGACTAAGTTGAGAATGGTTTGGCCTATAGGCAAAAGGTAGTAGCAAATTGTTGAAAACCAATTTCTTGTTGACGTGGCATTTTATTACTCATCTGCACGGTAGTGGAGTTGAGTCAATACACAATTTAAAAAAAGGAGTGATATCATATCAAAAACCAAAACTGGTAAAAGGGGCCGCCAAGTTCCGAATGGTTCGGCCCTTCAAAGGAGTGATATCAACACACCAAAACATTCGCCAACTTAATCGCACCGAATGATACTTTGGACGTTAAATGAAAACTTGAACATTGCTACCGAAAGTAGCAATATTCTAGTTTTCATTTAACCTTCGAATTATTAAGCGGTGCGATTAAGTTGGCGAATGTTTCTGTGTGTTGATATCACTCCT
>JAHWFP010175828.1:0-22666 GCA_023313725.1 Lithobius niger | reverse complement strand
GTGCGATTAACTTGGCTAATAGGATTAACCTTGGCGGCCTTTCCCTGGTTGAATGATATCACTACTTTGAAAGGCCGACCATTTTTATAAACTTGGCGGCTTCTATTGTACCAGTTTAGGTTTTGGGTGGATTTTAATTGTCCACAACGACAGAACCTTTACCAAGCGGTTAAAGGTGGTGCACGGGTAGTGTTTGATTCACCGTTTGCAACATTAAGACGGCTTGCGCTGTCATGTGTTTGTTGTGGAAGGCGTGTATGCTGTGTAAATGCCGAGTACGTATTTCTGAGCACTCTGGCTAAGAAACGCTGATTTTCGTTCGCCTCGCACACTCAATCGGCGCCTGCCCTGACCCGGACTCCATGCACTTTCATACGAATATTTCCACCGGAAGTAAATAAATACGCCGCTGTACACCGGAAATAAATAAATACGCCTTTGTACAGCGAAGTGTAAATGTTTAGCCCGACGGCTTTGTCATTTTTGTTTAATATTAGTCCTAGTTTCACTAATCCTTTAATTTTAATCTTGTACAACGACAGATCCTTTAGCCAGCGGTTTAATGTTAAGTTGCATATACATGTAGCATTGTTTTATCTATTAAAAGTTATGTTTTTAGTCTGCGCACACGGGCTAACAAACGCCGATTTTCGTTCGTTTCGCTCACTCAATCAGCGCCTCCCCAGACGCAGACTCCATGCATTTTCATATGAAAATTTCCACCGTATATAAATACATACGCGTTTGTACAGCAAAGTCGACACCTTTACCCGGCGGCTATGTCATATTTTTCCCATGGGTTCGTGTATGTTATTATTTTTACTTGATTCTAGGCAGAAAATAAAGCTCTTTCAATATTTAACCGAGTTTCAGTAATCTTAAAGTTTTAATCGTTTATTAACTGAACAAAAAACGGCTTCGGCGTTTAGAAAAAAAGCATTCAAGAGCTCGTATCCCCATGCTCACAGCTGTGAAGGTACACGAATAAAAACGGATTAGAGTTCACTCGAACGCAACGAACTCTAATTTGAACTCCAATTCCAGGGAACTCCTGTTTTTGCTCAGTGGTTATGTTAGAAAGTGAAGACAGTTTGTGTTTGAAATGTTTAATGTTAGCGTGTGTGTGTATGTTTGTGTGTACTTAATCTGGGTGATGAACAGGCTTTTTTAAATATTTGTCTGTGTTTGTTGTTTTATATTTTAAGTATGTTTCCTGTGAATATGTGTATTTTGTGTGCATTTATGTGAAACAAGCATACTCGTAATTAAGGAAGTTTCTATTGCTCGTTTTTGTGCATGTATTTTTCATCCTTTGTAGGCGTTTTGCTGTTTACGGCGTCTGTTTGTATGTGTTTTAAATTTTCGTATACTGTTTCTTGTGCGTGTGTATGTTGTTTTTGTGTGTGCGTATTTTATTTGTGTGAAGTATCCAACCATTTCGTTTCTTTGATTAGTGATATTCATGAATACGTGTACATGGAGACTGTCATGTCATAATCCTTGCTCCCTGGAATTGGAGTTCAAATTATAGTTCGTTGCGTTCGAGTGAACTCTAATCCGTTTTTATTCGTGTACCGTCACAGCTGTGAGTATGCGGATACGAGCTCTAATGCTTTTTTTTAAACGGCGAATACGTTTTTTGTTCATTTAATTTGTTGGCTTTTTTCGCTTCCGTTTTATTGTAATTGCTACGGTCTGGTCTATCATGTGTACGGTATGTCCACTGTACACCCAATTTTGTTTGCGAAAAAAAACGAAACATTAGAAATGCGTATTTCTGTTCAGGTTCTGCCTAAACTTTATCCCACGTTCTTTTTTTTTGATAGCAACACACTAGCGTGTGTCTAGAGTTAGCATGTTTCAGCTGATGGGTAGTTGATTCTGCATTGTTGCAAGCAGATGCAGTGATATGGCAAACAATCGAGGAAACAATTCAATTAGATTCCGGAAGCCTGCATTGAAGAAGTAAATAAATCATTCAGTCATGTCGGCCATCCAATTTTGAGGCTTCAAAATTATAGACTTTGCACCGTACAGTTTAAAACTGAAAGATTAAAGCGTAAAGCAAGCAAGGTCCTCGACATCGATTGAATGTATTTAATGGAGCCGCGCCGAAGCTACGGCGACAATGTTAGTTTCCCCGTGCCCGACCATAATTGCATCTTCTTCGAGTGAGTACACAATCCGATATTGTGCGCCTCGCCTATTGTTTCCCCATTGTTAAGTGTTGCAGCATTGCATTCTGGGGCCTCTCCGCCTCCGTCTGTCCAGTTTTTTTTTTAATTCTCGTGCGCAAACGAACTCGAATAAGCACTGCCTGCCGGCTGTGCTAATAACTACAGAACCTTTTGCCAGCGGTTCAATATCAAGATATTTATTCCTGAACGGAAGCATTGTTTCATCCATCGTTCCAGTTTATTGACAATAATCAGTTTTTAGTTTATTGTCAACAATCATTCCGTGCGCATCATTTCGAATACTGTTATTATTTGAACGGGTGGCCATCTGGGTCGGGTGGCCGTTTTACAACATTGCAACTCATTTTTATTAATGCAGATACTTTAGAAACTATTTGGAATACGTAAACATGAACAGTGAATGTATTTTTGCTGCTTAAGTAAGAACCAAAGACCTTCGCTTTCTTACTTATACATAAGTAAGAAACCCACGCCTCGCCGTGGTTCTTATTAGTGGTGACAACGGCTTCATTGTTGTAGCAGTGTGTCTTCTTGATATAAATCCACTACTGCAATAATGATACAACAATGAACGAATTGTACAAATGTATTTGGTACACCATCCCGCTTCACATTTCGCCGGAATTCACCCAGTCTGGTCATGGCTAAGTCACCATAGTATGTATACAGGGTGTAACAAAAGGTCGTGTCCTAACTTAGGTGACTAATTCCTTAGGTCAAACTAAGAATATAATTCATATAAACATTTGGCCAAACACGTCTTGTTCTTTGGTTATCGCATGAATTAAGAACCCAAATTCCAAGTCCGCCTATACCCATCTCCACCCACGCTCTTGCTATTGCAAAAACAAATCAGAATAGGAAGGTAGTGAATGAAGACAATGAACTGAAGGTAGAGAACAAACTGTTAAAAATCAAAATCAGACTAAAGGAAAAATATCTCTTTATTGCCAAACAATTTGTCCTGGAGGGGGAGCAACAATTGTTTGAAAACTTCGTTAGTCGGTGTTAGTCAGTGTAGGACTGATAATACCATAGAGGTTTTAATAACGCGAAGTATTAAACGCGAACATCAGTTTTGCACAGGTCGAAACTAAAATAAGAAAACCTTGTGAAATAGGAAAAGGCTGATAACGGTACTACTGGGTTAAAGGGAATCACTTAATACTGCACGAACGTGCAGCAGCTGGATTATTGGTCTGGTGCTGCTGTCCATCTCTTACTACAGTGTTGAAGGTTTGTATCGATTTAATAGTCCAGCTATTGTACGTTCGGTGATATTGTGACGAGTCCTTGTCGGCAATGCGAGATGGTTCACAATACGTCAAAAATCCTTCCCTGGACGTTAGAGCAGGTTTGCAAATGCCCTGCAGACGACGTTAATTCCATGAAGTGCTGGAATGGTTCGTAAAAAAAAAAAAAAAAATGTTATTGTTTCCCAAAGACACCTGGTTTCCTGTGTGTGGTGGGGGGGGGGGGGGGGATAGCAGTTACAGTAATTATTCAAAGTTTCTTCCCTGAACATTAATGCAGGTTTGACACCGTCGAGCCAATGAGTTTTGGACATGTTCGAAAATTCCAACGGTGGTTTTGTTTTTGCAATAGCCAGAGCGTGGGCGGAGGTGGGGAGGCGCAGCTGGAACTTGGGGGTTCTTAATTCATGTGATAACCAAAGAATAAGACGTTTTTGGCCAAATGTTTATATGAATTATATTCTTAGTTTGACCTAAGGAATTAGTCACGTAAGTTTGGACACGACCTTTTGTTACACCCTGTATATAAAAGAGTGCCTAAATTACTCTGACCAAGAATACTATGTTTGCTTGCCTTTTCATCGTAGTTGCCATCATCAGTTTATATCAGGGTAGAGTAGTAGGTATTGACGATGGGGAAATGTGGCCTGATGACCGTCTCCAGAGCCAGAGGTCCCGGGTTCGAATCCGGCCTCAGCCACCCCTGGCATTTTCGGGTAGAGAAGGGCCCTGTGATGTCTCGTGCTCATGTCAATTGTGGCATGTAAAAGAACCTAGGATTTCCGATAGGATTTACCTAGCAAAATTGACCCTCTCTCCTTCTGGCGCCATGGCTAACGCTGGGTGCGCGTCAAAAAGCTACAGTTGGTAGTGACGCTTTTCTGAAAACGTGTTATAAAATAATACCAGCTTCCACCATCGGCACCAGGAGGCAGCACTTGTCAGGTTCTCGTAAAGGCAAAACTTGAAATATAAAATGGCGGCATTGTTGCCATGGTAACCATTGTAATACCGTCAAGACCTGCAAAAACTGACGAAATGACTCGTGTGTGGGCAACATTCGAAGTTGAAGAGCTTATTCTGTGTTCGATTCAAACTGTAACTGTTCGTTACAATAAACGTAAACCACGGAAGAAGCTTCAGCATGAACGGCCGATGAGCACGCTTCTCGGACGGTCTCGGACCACAAAACCATGCGTTGTACTTACCTCCATTCGTAACGACAACCCGTTTTAAAATTGAATGTTGGATTAAAATAAAACTTCATCAGCTGGGTTCTAATCGTTCTTAAAATTATTTTAATGTTCTAATGTGAATTATGATATATTTTAAGCGATCAAGTTTGCATTCTTATCGTGATCAATTTGTTTTAGTGACGCTAAATAGTTTTGATCACCATAATGCTTTGCGCTTCCTGTTACTTGACGACAGCGCCCTCAGGCGGTAAATCGCTGAAGGCAGGTACTTCTTTCGCCCAAATGTTAGCCTTTGTCAGTGAAAGAGGGCACTACCTATATATTCTTCTATCCTGGTTTACATCATGAGGTTTGTCAAGCCTTCTTTTTTTTTTTTATTTTATGTCATGTCAAAAACCGATTGTGTTCTCTGATTCGCGCAGCACAATTTGACTGTGCCATGCTTGTTTTCGTTTAATTGCTCTTGTAATTTTAACGTTTTTTTACAGTTTATATTTTCTAATGATTTTTTCCGCGTGGCATATTGTTTTCTGTTTTGATTTTTTTTTTTTTTTTGCGGTAATTGGAAACATTTTCCAGCATTGTAGCTTGTTATTTTTCTATTTTTGTGTGCACTCTCATCCACACACGTGGACATTTTCAGCTCTTGTACGGATTTGACACTTAACTGATCATCTTCGTATACTGCTTCTCAATAAACTCGACCCAACTCAAAACACAAGTTAGAGCATGCAGGTGCAGAGGAACTTTCTCCCTCCCCCTCCGTCTCCCCCCCCCCAACCCACCACGGTCCCCTGTTTCTCTTTGCCCTTCACAGCTGTGCGTTAGAACAAATTTCACCGTTGCATAAAATACACCGCAACGCAGCAACCATAATTGCGAGCAAAAAGAATCCCACTCGGAGCCAAGAACTGACCACCGCCAGCCTTGACCACCACCAGACCTAACAGTAGCCACCTGAGGCCAACTATAAATCGAACCCCACTTTTTTCCTCGTCATGGGGCTGCGTTAATTAGCTTTTCGCGCGCAAGCCGAGCCAAGCAGCCGCGGGCCCGCATAACTTGAGTCTTGGCACCGAAACACACGAATAACACACACACACACACGCACACACGCACATGCCAACAGGACAAGCCACGAATTTTTTGTGCTTGTGTGTATGTATGTTGTGAGAGAAATGGTTTTCCTTTAGTAATGTTTTTCCCTCCCTCTTTTTTGTGTCGGGCTAGGGATGGTGTGTGTGGGGGGTGGGGGTGGGGACGGGGTAGTCTAAGAGTAACGTTTTGGTCATTAGTACAAGATGGGGTGGGAGGAAAAGGAAAGGAGACGGAGGATAATGAGAAAGGGATAAGGAGCTGGAAGATATGTTAGAATAAAGCTGCGTTGACGAATAACGACGATGATGAAAGTTTTTGGTGAAAAGGAATTACCTGGAAATAATAATGCTGAAAGCTGGAAAATAGAAAAGGAAACTAATGATTCGTTGTTATAGAAAGGTCGGACGAGAGTAAGGCTGGACAACTGGGGTAAGGCTGGACTACTGGGGTAAGACTGGACAACTGGGGTAAGGCTGGACAAAGGGGATTCCAGCTGGACAACTGGAAACCCGCGGGACATATTCAACGAATAAAAAATTACAATATATGGTGTATGTGGGTGGTTAGCGGTAAGTCAAGTCCGCGAGGGGTTCGACAAAGCTAGATATCTCGTACATCCAAGATTTAGATTTGTAAATGCGTTGTATATCTTGGGTAAATCATTAAAATCTTTGTAAATCATTAATCTTCTGCAACTAATATTAATAATATAGACTTTCACCACTGTGAGTGGTAGGACTTCGGAAGGGCGGTGAGCCCCTGACAGAAAGAAACACGTAATTAGGTCAATGGGCGCCTCAGAAAGGGCAGAAGATTTTCAGCACTTAACTTTCTTCGAAATCCCTGCACAGTGGGCTGGTTTACGGTAAGTGGGCTAAGGGCATTCCAGACACGGACCACACGGACCGAGAAAAAAAAATATTTACGACAATCCAGGTGGGACCCCTGAGTAACAAGCTTCCAATTCTGTCCCCTAGTATGTGGTTTATCTGTAGCCAGATCAAAGAGAGGGGGATAGACGACTGTGAGTCCATGAAAAATCTTGTACGTAAGAATAAGTCAGATCTGATTCTTCGAAGTGTAAATCCGTGTAAATCTTGCAAAACTATATGTGAATCATTTAATATTACTTAAAATCTTTTGTGATTCTTTATAAATCCCACCAAACCCGTAAATCTAGTCGTAAATCCGTTGGATGATTTACAAATTACAAATCTCGCACACGTTTTTTGTCTTTGTTGAATTCCTCGAGCGCCCGACTGGCTATTTAAGCACTGGTCTGTAACACCTTACAAAGGATCGCCACCACTACTATGTTTACTGCATTTTACCCATGAAACCTCAATGTTTCACTGCACTGTGACTGAGGTTGGCGCTAATGACCAAGTTGTCGACGCGCCATTAAGCCTCAATTCCCCCCCTCAATGTTTAACCCCCCCCCCATCCCCCGCCCATTGGTAATGGTGGTGGCGTCCCTTATAACGCCACTTTATGTTAGTATATAAAGACATGCACTCGTTACTGCACTTCATTAAACCCTCACTGCATTCTTGTCCTTCTGTTGATGGTTAAAACGACGTCTCACGTGCTGGATAGGTTCATGTATGTCCTCATCCAACTGAACGCAGAAAAGAAAACCGATTAAACATAAACTTGTTCACGGTATTGCTACCACGCTTTCGGGTTCTTTGTGGAGAACAGGGTAGCTTGATGGTCAGCACGACGTTTCATGCGCTGAATGGGTTCGTTCATTTCTAGCCTTAACCAACTCTGGAGCAATCGGGAAGAAGAGTGTGCTAGAATTTGTACGCTCGTGTATGTATTGTGTACGCGGTTTATCTTGAGTCCTGCAGTTATTTTATAAGCGGCTACGTTTTCCTGGAGGGGGCAGCATTAATCGACGGCCGCCATTGTTTTTGTAACCATCTCGGATATCAACAAGGCACTCTGCTACCAAAAACATACAACTGATTATCTGTCTCGTTCTGGGGCGAACTCAAGATAGGCCGCGGACGCTATAGATTGCACCTCGTAAAAGATACCACATAGAAACGTCCTAGATAATTTTAGCCATTTCCATCCAGATGTAATCTCGACAGTTAAAAACTGACGTTAATACGAATATTTCCCTTCTTCCCATCACTCGTAAAGATCAGTGTGAAAACGCGTCATGTAGAAATAGAAATGGATATTTCTTAGACCGACTGTCTTGCATACAGGGTGTCCCAAAAGTCCCAGTACTTTTTCTGTAATAGAGCAGCGTCAAGTGACGTCATATTGGCTACGAGACACCATTTGGAGGTAATAGCTACAAGGTGCACTAGATTAAAATGTAAGGGAAAACAACGTTCTTTTAAGCCTAAGAAATCCGCTCTTAAAGCACTGTCTTGACTAGAAGTGCCGTTGTTTTCCCTTACATTTTAATCTAGTGCACCTTGTAGCTAATCCAGTTACTGGCTCTACCATAGAGTTATACACAATAATACTACGTCATGTTACTGCCCTATTGGTGTAGGAAGAAAGGGAAACTTAAGAATGGTCATTGACAAAAGAACGCACAAGCTGATGGAATTTAAATTCCCGAGGCCCATTCACACGTATCGGCAGGGAATAGCAAAGCAGAAGGGCACAACCACTCACGAGAATACAACATGGAATACATACACTTCGTCTGAGCCGCCATTTTGATTTGCGAGCACCGATCACAGAATGGTTTGCAGAGATGTTTTCCTCATTTTTAGTTCTATCGAACGATTTAACACTCTATACCCCCAACCCCCTTTCGGAATGGAAATTTTAAGGTTACTCCTCCACTCCAGGTGGCCCCGTAGGGTGGGCCCCGGGGATTTAAAGAGAATAAAGCCAAGAAAATTGCACAAAAACACACAATGGTCACACAAGGGCTCGGAATTCACTTCATCGCGTTTTCAAGTTCTAAAAAAAAGTGAGGAAAAAGAACTCACATGTCAAATTCAAGGAACACTATAATTTAAACAGGTATGCGGAAACGAGATATCGACCTATCTGTCACCTGCAAATGCAGGTTCGAATGTGAAAGACCCTACAATTTATAGTACCGAGCAGGCGATATGCAATGTGAGAAAGTGCAAGTATAAATATGGGAATATTGCAACTTACTGCATGCGTAAGATATGGTGGTGGACGTGGGGGGGGGGTATAAACTCACCATCATCTCTTAAGTAGTAATATTTCCATATTTATGCTTGCACTTTCTCACATTGCATTTCGCCTGCTAGGTACTATAAATGGTATAGGGGTCTTTCACATGCAGCTTCACTTCGAACCTGCATTTGCAGGTGATGGAGAGGTCGAGGTCTTGTTTCAGCATACCTCTTTAAATAATTTTAAACCACGGCTGTGACGTCACGCTAACTCAACGCCACGCTAAATTTCCGTAGGTTAAATCCCGTTAACCGTGAGCGGAAGTGTGCGTCATCGCAAAAAGTGTGGGTTATCGAGTTACTCCACACTTTTACCGATAATCCACACTTTTGTCGATAACTCAACACTTTTGACACTTCCGGATCACGCGATGGGAACGCACACACCACAACCAAAATTATACAGCGTTAAAACCGTAACGCTATGAAAACGTGCAAAAGGAATTACTTAACTTGCCGGGATATCCCAAATGAAATCCTTTACCTGCTAACGCTCACATGTCTGGCTGGCCAATTCCAAGTTTATTCCCTCCGTCTAACTCTTCTCCCCCCCCCCCCCCTCCACAACCTAAAATGGAATGACCTTCATTCCTACCGATTCACCTATTAGGGTATTACTGGAGATTTGAAACAGTTCTCAAACTACAAACAAACAAAAAGAATTACTTACCTTGCGAGAATGTCGGCACAATGTCCTTCTATCCCTGCTTCATCACATATCGAAGTTTATTCTTTCCGAACAGAGCGAGCGAGCTAGCTTACAAGCTAAACTTTGCGAAACGACGCGTCGTATAACTCCCACCCACCTTCCAGAAACTTGAGCGTAGCCTACAGTCTGCCTACCTGCCAAAGGAATCGTCCAACACCCACTCCCCCTCCACAAATTAAAATGGAATGACCTTCACTGATTTGACATAAGGTATTGCCGTATTTCTTGAAGCAATTTTCACAAACACAAAACGTTTTAATTAAATAAGAATTAGCTTGATGTCCCAACCGTGATTTAAATAAGTTATTGTTTAAAATCGATAACCGCTCGATTTTAACCAATAACTATTACATAGTGTTTCTTGACTTTGACATGTGAGTTCTTTTCCTCACTTTTTAAGCACTTGATACCGGGATGAAGTGAATTCCGAAACGTTGTGCGACCATTGTGTGTTTTGTGCAGTTTTATTTATTTTTTTAAATTAATTTCTTTGAGCCCTAAGTCAGCCGAAGCAATCTAATGCTCGTGTGGCTGAAACGGCTCAATTTTGAACACTACCAGACCTTTTAGGAGAGAAGTAATATCTAGTTAAGGGAGGAGCCAACCCGGGGGTTTTGCTTTCTGCTGGGATGAGGACCTCGGGGATTTACATGCAGCCAAACGTGCCTTTCTATCATCAATGACAATTCCCATACACCTATTTCCCTACACCATAGACAGAAAGTTATTGTGGGGTGGGGGTCAGGCTTTTGAAACACCCGATATAACAAGGTCAGCTGTTCACAATGTTGGAAACACTGTGTTCCTTCGTTTACTGTAATATAACAGGAAAAGGCAGCGGATACGTCTAGTGTTTGAGGCACCAGTTTACGGGTTTACGGGATTACGGGACTGTGGGATGAACCTTTATCGTTTGTGTTGGTGTCATGGCCACAAAAGCGTCAAACCCCTCATTTTTGTTGGATCCCAAAGGAACGGAACCTATAAGTATTTCAAGTCACGATTTCCAGTCTACACTTAAAACTGAGCCTAGAATTTTGATATACGCACTGTCTTCCATTCTTAAAGCTCCCGGAATCCCCTCCCCATCTACAACCCTCCCTCCCCTCCCCCACCACGCAGAGCCGAGCCAGCTATTAATCAATAAAGCTCAAGTTGTCCAAACTTCTACGAGTTATGATTAAAATTGAATATTAAATGAATCGTTACGGTGGAAAGTCTAAGCCAAGCTTCGGGATATGGATTGTTCCTGGCTGCCGAAAACTAGCTCCTTTTAAATATTGCAAAAAGGACTCGGGAATTGTTTCTGAATCTCGAAAACGAGGATGAGATACGAGTGAGAGAGCTAGTTTCTGTTCGAATCGCATAATTCTAATATTTTATTCCATTTCAGAATATGCATGTATGTTAAATATGCATGCATTTCACATATGCATGGCGCGGCACAGGATGTCAACAAATGTATGATATATGAGAAATTTTTTTTGACGGAATACGAACCAACGAAGGCAACGGTTCTGCTGGGGAGGGCTACTTAATATTGTTTTGCGAAAGTTGGCAAATATTTTTTGTTTTGTTTTGTGACTGTTTTAACGGTTTTAACAGTTATCGCATCTTGCGGTAGAAACGCTACAAATTGAACTCTTTTGCCTGAGAGCTCGGAATTCGCTTCAGTCTCGGTGATGCTTGTTTGGTAAGTATTTGATACGATCTTCCTTAATTTTTTTTTAAATGTCTGCTTGTTGCAGTTTATTTATCTTGAGGCAGGTTATTGTGAGGCTGATCACTCGCATATTGTTTCGTGGTATTTTATTTTACCTAATTTAATATTAAGCCATGTTTAATAATCTTACGTTATTTATTAATCGTCACATGTTATGCTAATTCTCATTCCCCGTTAAATACCCGTGTTCCTTTTTCATTGGTGTGTTCCTGGCTCATCGACTGAGAGTAGACGACGTCATTCTTGTCTGCAGCTCCTCGTCAGCGGTGTCTGACGTCACAAAACACGATGGTGTGACTCCTTCACGTATAGTCTGTTCCACATTATGTTTTCAGAAAACTGACCGCATGATTCCACGTTTTCTTCCACTAACGAGTGCAAAAACATGTAAATATCGCACTCGTAGACACTAACAGTAACTGTGGAGAGTCTACAAGTGTGATATCAACACGTTTTGCACTTACAGTGCAAGAAAACGTGAAGTCATTCAGTCAGTTTCCTGCAGACATAATGTGGAACAACTATAGTGGGTAGCCGTGTCTCATTTTACAACTACGAGTATATGGTTTTCTTGTCCTTCAACTTCACTTCCATGGAAGATGGCCATTTAGTGCACGATGGAGCTTCTTTGTGGTTCTCCCCACTCAATAAGGTAACCGAACTTGCTATTCTTTAGCCTATTTTCAACCAAGCTGGCAGATACTCCGTTTGTTGACGCCCTATAGGCAATGGAATGACTTAACCACGTTACAATGAAGTTTTACCTTACTTTTGTTATTTATCACCGTTGCTCTATTGCGAGCTAGGAAATGATATTCTACTATCTGAAGACCCGTTATATATATCCTAGGTTGGTTAACGTATAATACCAGTGGAAATTACTTGGCTAACTCTTGTCCATTTCTCATTTGTGCTCATAGCGTCCATGACACTTCGTTGTAGCGAGGATATAGCTACGTGACTTACTTTAGCCTCTAGAAATGGTTAAATCAACAGCATTTACTGCGAGATGTCGGGCTATTGCGCCTAAGTACGGCTTACTCTCAAGCGGTTGTTTCAACTTGGTAGCTGGACCATGCTTGAAGCTTTGCCGTGAGTTGGCTTTGCTGCACTAATCTCCGTATTTTTACGCAACTATCATTATTGTCTCAGTCAGACGACGGAACTCCAACCTGTTTATTGTTTAATATTGTCTCCTTATTTAATTAGTTCTCTTGTCTTGTTAAATTGCTATGTCTATTAGAATTGTAAATCTCTAGAGCAATCCAGCTCGTCACCCCAAATAAATGTCACCCAATACTTTTGCAAATTGAAACTTGCCTTGGTATAATTTTGACCATCATTAGTTCTTAAGTTCTTGGTTTATTATTTTTGTTTAAACTAATACGCTCCCTCTCCAAAGGATTCGTAGCGTTGGGCCCGGGACCTCTGCGCTTGAAAAACTAAAAACTCACTCCCTCCTTCAAAACTAAACCAAACCGCTACAACTTAACGCCCCTTGTCCCTGTCAACAAATTAGACGACACAGTAACTTAGCAGCTCTCATTCTCTAAACGTAAAATGTATATTAAACCCTTCATGTCATGAAGTCCCATAGGTCCATGGTCCATATATAAGTCGCTTAGGTTCATTGTCCTATATATGGTCTGCAACGCGATTCGATGTCGCATCCTTTTAACTATGAGACCAAGGCGATAATCATTCAGCAATGCTTTGTTCGCTTTGTTCCTGTAGTGGGGTTAGAAAGCCCCAAAAAGTGACATAATATTTCAGTTCTGGCAGAGAACAAATACTTTAGGGTGATGATAGTACACATATTCCTGAATGTAAAACGCCCGATACCCGAAGTTTTAGAGCTCTCATTAGTCAATAATGACGTGATCAAAATGGCGGTCACGTTGAAAGTTATATTTCTTGAACACCGCTATTTTTTTCAGTTCATTACCTTGTGTAAAATCTTATTTTCACACTCGTTGTGCAGTTTAAGACACTATTGTGACGATAAGAAACAAAAATGGTAGAATTTGTCATATAGGATTAAAATAATATGGCCATCAATTCATCAACCCTTAAAACCAAACATGACACCAAACATGACCATATGGCCGTAAGGTTTATTTTTCAAGGTTTGGTGGCCATATTTAATTATGTATGACAAATTTGGCCATTTTTGTTTCTCATCTTCACAACAGTGTCTTAAACCCTAATGCTTGTGAAAATTAAGTGTTATAGAAGATAAATAGCTGAGAAAAAGTAGCGGGATTCAAGAAATATAACTTTCAACATGACCGCCATTTTGGTGACGTCATTACTGACTAATGAGAGCTCTAAAACTTGGGGTCTCGGGCGTTTCACATTTAGGAATACATGTACTATCTTCGCCAGAAAGGATTTGTTCTCTGCCACAACTGAAATATATTTTTTTTTTTTGCATTCCCGCCTCACAGTACTATAGGGAAAACGTTACGAACGTCACGACTTTATGTTTTCCGTTTTTGCGTAGGTATAGTTCCATAGCACTGTATGTGTAAATTTCAACAAGAACACCTAGTGTAGCAGCTTCAGTGGAATTAACCAGCTTGTGTAGTTGCGTTAAAACTAAAGATTTCGCAAATGTAGTGTAGTTCTGCCGCCCATGTCATATCCCGTCTGATGAGGCAGCGTGATAGAAAACAAAACAAAAATGATATTACGTTCAAAACGAATTAATTAATTAGCGATTTATTTAATTGATTTGATATAAACATAGGGTGTCTTAAAAGTGCTAGGTCACCCTGGTTTTTGAATGTGTAAGACCGGTATACAAAACCTCGTGTGTTTGTGTCTATCATTTAATAAATACATATATTGCAAACCTATTTACGCTGCCTTTTGGACTTATACGTCAGACTACCTGGGTGGGAAATCGAACCACGACCTTTGAAACCAAAGGCTGAACCAAACTGTTTGAGGCCGTGTCAGTATGGCTCAGCGGTAGGACTTCGGCCTTTGGTTTCAAAGGTCGTGGGTTCGATTCCCCGTTCAGGCAGTCTGACATATAAGTACAAAACACAACGTAAATAGGTTTGCATCTGTATTTATTTAACTCTTATTGAACCTTTGGCTTATCCGTCCTTAATGGTATGAGGAAGACGTGCTCTTACACAATCGGGGGGTGGGGTGGACTCCACAATTTCCTATGAAATGGGGGTGGGGGTCAATTAGTACACCTATGTCTTAAAACACGGAAAATGAAAATGTTATTATTGAAATCCTACTGACAAGCGTAACCACGTCCAATATGCCTACCATTGAAAAGGACGTACCTTCTCACTATATTCGAGCATCCTGCGCGATTGCAGCATTTAGAATGAATGTAGCAAAACCGTTTTTTATGAGGGGAAAAAGTAGGAAAATGAATGCCTTTACAACATTTTTAGTAATGTATGTTGTAAAACTCGCCCATGCAGGAAAGCCAACCGGGAGGAATGTACCTTTAAGAGTGTCAATTATGTACCGTTCCCAGCTACATACACCGGCTCTAACTGACTTAGAGTGGTCGGACAAATGACAAAAATAGTGTGTCCGTTGTTGTCTACCGTATCGAATTACGAAGGTGTTGTTTTTTGTTTTGTTCGCTGATGGATAAGTCGTAGGTTCCTCTCCCTCCCACCCCCCACCGACAAAAAAAAAAAAAATAAATAATCTACAAAATAAAACTTTCGTAAATTGGTGTGGTAGACAACATCGATCAGACTACTTTACCCTTTGATAGTCCTCTACGTCAGTTAGAGCCGGACTGATGAAGTTAGGAATGGTTTATATAATAGTTACACACTTAACAGTCGCAGTATTAGACGTGGTTAAGATTATCAACGGGATTTTAGTGTTCACTAGCCATATCGTTCGCTAAGCTCACTCCATTGGCGTCGATCCATGCTTAATGTAATTTCTTTGCTTTCAAGAGCATCACAAAATGGATGCACTGATTATTTCATCACAAACTCCATTGCAATTGTTGCTCACAGTACGATTATCACATTCCTCAGCACGTCTACATTTCATCTACATCATTCAAAATATACTATTTGTTTGTTAGCACGTTTGTACGTCTACTCCTCCAGAAGTAATCCCCTACGAAGGTGAGAGATGAAATATTGAGAGAGCAAAGTGAGACGCACATTGAAACTGGGATACTTTACGTGGAAATCGCTAGCTTTGTTCGCTCAATCCGCGCACCTCTGTGCTTCAGACACACGAATGTTTGACACCCTTTTAAAACCAGGTTTAAGGGTATGATTTTGTCATGTATCAAGTCAGTTGACACAAAACCAATTTTACGATCTATGTGTAGTGACTTAACCAAAATACTTAACCTACGACTTAACCTACGACTTAACCAAAATACTTCGTCCTTTTTTGGTTATTTTTTGCGTGCTTGCTTTTCCAGCTCATCTCAGTACTTAATTAAGTAGTCATCTCAGTACTTCAAGACGGTTTGTTTGTCATGAATTTTAACCCGTCACGCTCCGTTGGCGTCGTCTCGTTTCGCTCAAGGAGGCTTGCATGAACAAACTATGACGTCATGAACAAACATTAGTAGGATAAAAAAACTTTGACGTTATTTTTTTAGGTTCTTTCGCGTATTTGATGGTCATAATATCACGTTACAGCGATGAAAATAGGCATAACCGAAGCGAAATTTAATTATCTTTCATTTGATCCTACTCCCATCTTTACAGGTGCCTTGGTTACAGAAGAGTAGAGGTACAAACACGCACGCATGCACGAACATCATACGTCTTTAATGATGGAGACTAGCGGAGACGCTCGTTTTGCTCGCTCATTCCGCGTCGTCTCACTGCGCTCGAGGAGATTTCTTGCTGCAACACTTATACAGACAGACCTTCCACATAAAAAACGATCAAGCAAATTATAAGAGTGTAGTATGCGATATCGGTTATCTCGAGAGAAGGTCAATATTATTTTTTTACGTCCAGGGAGTCAAGCAAAACGTTAAGATCAAGCAATTTATCAGTAAAGCGCTGTTTCTCATGACAAACGCTGATTTTCGTTCGCTTCGCTCACTCAATCAGCGCAGACATTTCCTCAGAAACCTGACTGAATCAGTGTAACCACCAAGAAGCACACATCACTTGTAATTTGTATTGGTATACACTTTATATGGGTTTTCTTGTTTTACTTATTTTAAGAATATTGTTCTTTACGTCCTGATCAGTACAGATTTTTCCATGGGCGTCTTATCACTTCACTTTCTGATGATCCCTCACTTGGAGAAACATCTGCAGAACGTCAGATATTATCTCCTACGAAGGTGAGAGATGAAAGATAGCGAGAGCAAAGCGAGAAACATTAAAAAGTTTTAGTTTACGTGGAAATCGCTCACTTTGCTCGCTCAATCCACGCACTGCCGTGCTTCAGAATCCAAGAAAATGACGCCGTTTCAAAACCAATCTATGGGTCTGTTTTTTTCCATGCATCAAGTCAGTTGATACACATTCAGGTCCACCCATCCTTCCATCCACCCTTCCTTCCACCCATCCCTCCTTCCATCCATCCATCCAACCTTCCTTCCTTCCTTCCTTCGATCCATCCTTTCATCCATCCATCCATCCTTCCATCCTTCCCTTCATCCTTCCATCCATCATTTCGTCTTTCCTTCCATCCATCCTACATTTCATTCATACGTCCTTCCTTCTATCCATCCTTAATTCGTTCCTTTCTTCCATCCTTCCATTCATCATTTTTTCATTCCTTCATTCCTTTCTACCATCCTTCTTTCCATCCATCTATTCATCCTTCCATTCTCACATCCTTTCTTCCTCTTTTCCATCCTTCCTTCCATCCTTCCTTCCTTCCTTTTTTTATCCTTCCTTCATCTTTCCATTCAATATTTCTTCCTTCCATTCTTCAGAAACACGAATGTTTGACACCGTTTTAAAACCGAATCTATTGTTTTGATTTTTCCATGCATCAATTTATTGGTTAATACAAAACCAATTTTTAAGATGTATATGTGGTGTGTTGCAAAATACGTCCTCCGTGCATCCTTTTCCAGATCATCTCTCTTCGCTCGAGGAGGTTTTCATGAACAAACTATGACGTCATGAACAAACATGAAGAGGGTTTAAAAAAACGAACGTTGACGTTAGTTTTTCAGGTTCTTTCGCTTATTTGAGGGTCATAATATTAAGTTACAGCGATGAAAATAAGCCTATTAAGAGCGAAATTTAATTATCTTTCGTTTGGTCCAATTCCCATTTTTGTAGGTGCTTTGGTTCCAGAGGAGTAGAGGTACAAACACGCACGCACGCACGCACATCATATGATTTTAATTATGTAGACTAGCGGAGTCGCTCACTTCGCTCGCTCATTCCTCGTCGTCTCGCTACGCTAGAGGAATTTTTTGCGATTGGAGGGTATGTCAATGACTAAAAAGACATGTGGTATAGAGACCCTCATGTCAAGTTTAGGGGTAGGAACGTTGCATGAATTTCTGAAAATTTATGCGGGTTAAACGTTTCCGGAATGCCTCTACAGAAGAACACGTGACCACCTCTTCGGGTAGGGATGTCCAGACACCAATCACCCTAACGGAAAAAAAGTTTCGACGGCAGTCCAAGTGAGACGCCTGAATTGTAAGTTTCAGAGAATGTGCTCTGGTGCGAGTTACATTTGAAAAATCGAAGAATGGGAGGTCAATACCCAATAGACCAGGATCTGAGGATCTGATGACAAACTATGATTTTCGTTCGCTTCGCTCACTCAATCAGCGCAAACATTTCCTCAGAAACGTGTCGGAATCAATGTAACCACCAATAACCACACATCACTTGTAATTTGTTAGTATATACTTTTTATGGGTTTTCTTGTTTTACTTATTTTAAGAATATTGTTCGTTACGTCGTGGTCAGTACAGACTTTTCCATGGGCGTCTTATCACTTCACTTTCTGATGGTCCCTCACTTGGAGAAACAACAGCAGAAAGTCAGATGTAATCTCCTACGAAGGTGAGAGATGGAAGATTGCGAGAGAAAGCGAGACACACATTGAACAAGTTTTAGTTTACGTGGAAATCGCTTGCTTTGCTCGCTCAATCCACGCACTGCCGTGCTTCAGAATCCTAGAAAATGACGCCCTTTTCAAACCAGGTCTAGGGTCTGTTTTTTTCCATGCGTCAATTCAGTTGATACACATTCAGGTCCACCCATCCTTCCATCCATCCTTCCACCCTTCCACTGATCATCCTTCATTCCTTCCTTCTTTCCATCCTTTTCCAGATCATCTCTCTTTGCTCGAGGAGGTTTTGAACAAACTATGACGTCATGAACGAACCTCATGACGTCATGAACAAACATCATGACGTCTTGAACAGACATCATGACGTCATGAACAAACATCATGCGGATAAAAAAACCTTGACGTTAGTTTTTCAGGTTCTTTCGCTTATTTGAGGGTGATAAGATCAAGTTACAGTGATGAAAATAGACCTATTAAAAGTGAAATTTAATTATCTTTCGTTTGGTCCTACTCCCATCTTTGTAGGTGCCTTGGTTCCAGAGGAGTAGAGGTACAAACACGCACGCACGCACGCACATCGTATGATTTTAATTATGTAGATATTTCCCGTGTGTAAGACCTTTTCACTGAAGTATTAGTTGGCCACCCATTCCATTTAGAATTTTAGAATTCCCGAGGACCCTGAGGTGGTATAGGGCACATCTACCCCACATCAAATTACAGATATCTCTACCCAATACGCGCACACGAAGCTTCTTATGTTCCCCTGTTTCATTCAAACAATAGGAGGGCGGCGTAGGACTCTTACGACACCCTGAAAACATTAAAAAAAAAGACGTCTTTTTCATCTGGTAAGATTTTCTGGAGACAGATAAGGACGATTTTGCGAGTAAATCCAAAGTTCCCAGAACCCAAAACCCGAAATTCCACAATCCTATAAAAAAAAAACCCATTCGTTCACACGTTAGCTCTTTTTCTTTTGCAAATTTTTAAAAGTCTTTTCTGGTAGCTTTTGGTAGTATACACTTCTAGTTGAAGTTCTCAAGTTTCATCACTGCTTTACGTCTACAGCTTTTAAACCTTTTAACATTTCAAGAGGCAAGAATGTATACGACTGCTAACAGTGACAAGGAATCACCTCCCCACCATGGGTTCGTGTTTCTGTATCGTAAAATAATTCATTCTTCATCCAGCTCCACATTCAACGAGTCCGTTCCGACACTGGAGGTCCTTCCTAACTATGCGCCCCTTCCGCCTTCCCCCCGACCCCTCCCCGAATCCCCTCCCCGAAAGCTCTTTTGCATTCTGCAGATCCGATGCTCTTCAACTTATACGGCTTCACGGATCAGGGTCCGAAAAGTCACAAAAATCCAGATCGTTTGGCATTCTTAAAAAGCCTTTCTTCGACGGCCGGTTCCCATAACAATAACGACCTATACGAGTGGCCCAGCCTTTTCCCGCCGCCGCACCAGAAGACGTGGTTGGGTTCCGTTCTTAGAGCTCGGTGCATATTCAATCGTAGTGGTCATTCCGTTTTGCAACGTCTCTTTTTCCTAGTCGTCCCGGATTTTCCGATGCACTTTGACTAAGCCCGTCGAACATTTCGTGAAAAGGATGCCTTTTTTTTTTGAAGGAGGGGTGGTGTGGCGGGGGTTAGCGGTGGGGGTGGGTTCGGAGAGGGCGTGTAGGGGGAGGGCGTATCGGGCAATGGTTTGGGGAGTTAGAACGGGAAAAGGGAAAGGGTTTGGAGAGATCGCTGGCTGACTTTCTTCATTCTCAGTCGGTTCAATAAAAAGTATAAAAAGTCCAACTGCTTCTTTAAGAATACGTTTGAGATTACTCTTGAAAGGGCATGTAAAATTGAAGAAAAACCCAAGCGTAAACTCACGCTGAATTGTTCCTAAAATAAAATAGACTTACATTGTTGTGCCCTGTGAAGTGTCAAAGGCATAACGACCGTCTGCGAAACACGGTGGAATGAAATGTACCCGTTGGTTTGGAGTGTACGAATAACTTACATCTCTTGAAGCGCTTCGTTTCGAGATTAAAAATCAGTAAATTCTTTGGCAGACCCTTGGTTTGGGTTTACAAATGAGCAAAATGTTGTAGGGACGCTTGAGACCACTGCACTGTGACTGATGTTGGCGCTAATGACCTAGCTTTCGACACGCCATTAGGCCTCATCCACCCCACCCCCTTGGTTTTGAGGTTATAATTCAGTGACTTCTTGTAAGGGATCCTACGTTTTTCGGATTTACAAATGAACAAAATTCTGTAGGGCTCTTGGTTTTGAGATTACACATCAGTGAGTTCTTGTGGAGGCCCTTGGCTTTGGGTGTTTTTTTTTTTTTAATGAGCAAAGTCTTGTGAGGCCCCTTGGGTTTTATGACTGAAAATCAGTTAATTCTTGTCGGGGGGCCCTTACTTTTGGGGCTTACCAACGAGCAAACTTTTGAGGAACTCTTTTGGCTTTTGGGTTTATAAATAAATCACTTAATTTCATTAGGCTCTTGGTATTGAGATTACAAATCAGTGAATTCTTGTGGGATTTCCTTGTTTTGGATTTACAAAAAAATCTGTTAAATCTTATGGGGCCCTTTGTTTCGGGCTTACAAAGAAGGTTAATGTTGTGGGGACTTGTCGTGGGACTATTGGTTTTTCTATTACAAATTATCTAAATCCTGTTCGACCTTGGTTTTGGGATAACAAATCAATGAATTCTTGTGAGGACCTTAGTTTCAGGTTTATAATTTTAGTGAAGTCTTGTGGAGATTTTGGTTTTGGGTTTACAAATTAGTTAATTCCAGTGGGACCCTTGATTTTAGATTTCTATAGTAGGGAAATCTTGCAGGGACTGATTTTGGGTGTACTAATCAGGTAGCCTAAATCTTGTAGGACCCTTGAGTTTTTAGATTTCCGAATAAGCGGCTTCTTCATCTTGTACGACAGTTGATTTTGGGATTAAAAATCAGTAGAATCGTGTTTGGCCCTTTGTGATTGCAAATAGGCTAAATCCAGTGGGGCCCTTGGATTTGGGTATTAAAAAAATAGGGAAATATTATGAGGCCCTTGATTTGGGGATTAGAAATCAGCGAAAAATTATGGGTCCCTTGGATTTGAAATATCAAAACAGCATTTACTTGTGGTTGTCATGGTTTTGAAAAAGAAAAAAAAAACAGCGAAGTCTTATGGGTTCCTGGTGTTCCAATTACAAATCAGTGAAGTTTTATCAGGAACTTCCTTCGTATTGAGATTGCAAATCAGAGGTAACTTGGTTTTCATATTGCAAATCATAAAATACTTGCGGGTTCCTTGGTTTTGGGATTAAAAAAGGCAAATGTTGCATATAGGTCCCTTAGATATAAGAGATCAAACTAGCGAAATATTGTGAACACCTTTTGACTTGAGTTTTGTAACGTCCACCCTTTCGTTTTCAGTTTGCAATAATTTGCAGATTTGATCAGAGAGAAACGAGATTTAGTCAAAAGTCAAAACTGTCCAGACGACACAAGACGCCCAGATAAACTACTTAGCAGAGGATAAACTACCTAGTCTAGTATACATTAGTCTACGCATAAATAAAATAGTGTAAAAATTATACAGTGCACACACATGTGCAAAAATGCGACGTTTCGAGTCGCGTACGACTCTTTATCAAGCATAAGAATACTTTTAGCATGAGGCTAAACGTCTAGCATAGTAAAACACTAATCTGGCAGGTCACATACGATCTGCATTCGTAAGGAGTAAGGCCTGGTCATCATATTATCAAGTTTTCCCCTGATTTAGGACTTTTTTATTATTTTAAAATTTATGTCTTAGTTGTTATGTTTGTGTTTTCCTCCAAGTGTATTACTGTTTGACGTTTAGCCTTGTGCTAAAAATATGTTTTTTGGTTGATAAAAGAGTCGTACACGGCTCGAAACTTCGTGTATATGTGCACCCTGTTGCCTTTATACTATTGTATTACAGTGTTGATGCTTTTCCGTCCACTCACGACACATTACTATCCACTCAATAGATAGGCAGCTTAACCTACACTTACGTCTCAAGTAACATCATGATTTGCTAGCGGGAGAAGCGATAAACCTGAGCATGGCACGGAATGGGATGAGGAGGAGCAGCAACAGCTCTAAACTATTTCGTGTAGTGTAACGCAGATAGTGCCTGCTTCAAGGGGCTGCTGAGATTATATAGTTCGCTTGGTGTAATGCAGACAATGCCTGCTTCAAGGGGCTGCTGAGATTGTATAGTTCGCTTGGTGTAATGCAGACAATGCCTGCTTCA
>JAHWFP010175826.1:11752-24909 GCA_023313725.1 Lithobius niger | reverse complement strand
GGCCCAATGCTGCTTAACTTCGGTGATCGGACGAGAACCGGTGTTTCCAGCATGTCAAGGTCACACCGAAAACGGTTTTTAACAATTGGTTTTTAACAATCGGTTTCTAACAATTGGTTTTTCACAATTCTTGATAGATTTTCCCTAACTTCTGGCCCAAAATGTACCCGATGTTTTATTTGGAAAAAAAAAAAAAGGCCCTCTCCGAGGTGTACCTGCGGTCAGCATAAAAAACTGCAATGAATCACCGCATAAAGAGCAACCCTCCAATAAGTAACAATGTATTGTAGCAGCTTTTGCTCGGCTGAATAACTTTGATTATCAAAACTCAGTTATACGCCTAGCGTGCCAGACCTAATAATTCTTCTTATTTTGTTTTTAGCTGTACCATATACATCAAATCATGAATGTTTTAACGGTGACGCAGAAATGACCGTCATCAAAGAAACTTGTCCTTTTCCCGGAACGCCTCTCCTGAGACAAGAAGAATCTAGTGTATGTTACAGTGAAGGTGGAAATTATTATTATTGTGTAAGAGATGGGCATCCTCAATGTTACAATCGACATGTTATGGAATCGATGCACTTGGAGGGAGGAACCTGTATTTATCTTTAAATAAGAACAACGGAGAATGGACAGTGTATGTATCTTTAAATGAAGATACACTGAAGACTTGGGAATGGACACTTTGTAAGTGTGTAGTCTTAATCTTGAAACGAAGAATGAAGAATTAATTATTCATTTGGAAGGAGGAAATTAGTTTTTTTATGCATTGTTGTAAATATGTATTTATAAAAAGAAGAATAAAATCAGATACCTGTTTTACTATAAATGTGCTTTTATTTATCGCTATATCGCTAATGTGATACTTTATAATGTACCTGCCAGTGACGATGCCAGGGTGGGCCAGGGGGGGCCCTGGCCCCCCCCCCCCCAAATATTTGAGGCTCCCCCCCCCCCCCCCCCAAACCCCCACACATTCAGGTCACCACCAGAAAAATAAAATAATAAAAAAAAAGTTGCAGGCTAAACTTGAAATCAAATGAATAAACAGAGTTTTTATATTTTTATTTTATTTTATTTATGTATATTATATACATTTTAGCATTTTTGCGGTATATGTGTAGCCTAATGTGGTAGCCTCGGTAGCCTACCGTGTTGCATTATGTGTATTTTGTATGTTTGTGGGGCTTATTTTGAAAATAAATTGTACTGCATTGAAGCGCAGGTTACGACGTTCAGGTTGAATTAAACGGAATAAAAGGGCCTAATGTGGATGCCTTGAAAAAATAATTCTTGGCCCACTCTGTTTCCAGATGTGCCCTCTGTCGTCCCCCCCCTCCCAAACAATTCAGTCTTGACGCCGTCAGTGGTGCCTGCTTTTGTCTAGGACTGATAAGACGCGAACTAATTAGCCAGTGTGCTAATTTTCCAAAAGAAACGAGGCATCACGAATAAAAAAAAATACAGTAACAATGAAAATATTTAATAGTCGTTACTTATTGAGTGAGAAGTTAAGGGAAGAAATAGTCTGGCAGACGATTCGATGATGGCTACTGCCTGAAAACGAACAACTTTTTTTTTTTTTGGGGGGGGGGGGGGGAGATGGATAATTTGAAATGGGGTCTTTGAATTCAGCTAAAGCGTTCATAAAAAAAATTGACTGAAATGTTGACTGGACTCGACTTACTGATGAACCGACATGGAAGTAAAAAAGCGGATACAGCAACTATTTAGTCGCATCCGGTCTTCTGCCCAGTTCCACTACTACCACTGGTGAGTCACACCCAATATCTCGCATTGCAACAGCTATCTCTATTATATAATCTAAAAGCAGTAACCATCAGAATTGCCCGTTAAAATGTGTTAGCTTTTAAGCTTGTTTTACATTTTTGGCGACTCGTAGCAACTTGACGTTCCCGTGGTAACGTGATTTTAGGCCTAATTTTCATTTTTTATAGGCTTAATTTTTTTGACTGTGGTTTTAATGTTGTAAGTAGGCCTAATGGAGAATCTGGTTCCACGGCAAGCCTATTTATTCATGCAACAATGCGACGAGACTATTTTAAACGCAGCTGCTTTTGTTTTAACGCGGCTGCGTGTTATTCTTAGGATTTCAATTCGACGGTCAAATGTTATTATTTAATTTAGTTACGTCGAAAAAGTCTATTAGCTATAACGATGTTTTAATTTACCATGCTAGTTAACTAACGTTTGACAATGAATCTAACGTTGTAAACCGTGGTCATCTCTATCTGGTACCGTTGCGAAGTTGAAAAAAACGACGGACGGACGGACAAAGTAGTTGGAATAGTCTTCTCAGCCGGTACGGCTGTACAGAAGACTAAAACTGACATCCGGGTGACAACCCAGAAGTTGAGACACACGCTAGGGTGTTGCTATCAAGTAATAGACATAGGAAAAAGTTTGGGTGGAACGTGAACTTAAATACGCCTTTCTAATGTTCAGTTTTTTCGCAAACAAAAATCGGTGGACAGTGTACATACCGTACACATGATAGACCACAACGTAGCAATTACGATAAAAAGGAAGCTAAAAAAGCCAACAAGAACTAAACAAAAAAACGGCCTTGTCGTTAAAAAAAAAACCTTAAAGCTCGTATCCCCATATTCACAACTGTGAAGATGCCCAAAGGAAACAGATTAGAGTTCACTCGAACGGAACGAACTATAATTTCAACTCCAATTCCAGGGAATAAGGTTTGTCACATCCAGTCTCCATGCACACGCATACACGTACATCACTAATCAAACAAACAAAACAGTTGGATATTTCACATACAAAAATACACATACAAAATACAACATATACACGTACATGAAACAGAACGAAAACGTACACCCACAAACACACACAAAACAGACGCCATAACATCTAAACGTGTACAAAAATGAAACATAAAAAATACATACACAAAATGAACACGTAATTACTCACACGAACTACAACTAACATAAAAACCTCCAAACATAAACATGGGCAAAAAAACTCGGAGGCTGATTGTTTCATAAATTATAAATCCATACAAATACATATACAGCCACTCACACGAAACAGACTTTAAAATATATAACAACAAACACAGACAAATATTTAAAAAAAAAATCTGTATAATGCACAAATTAAGTGCACACACACACATACACGCAAACATTAAACATTTCGACACAAACTACGTTCACTTTCTGACATAACCATTGAGTAAAGACCGTTCTTGTTCCCTGGAACTGGAGTTCAAATTATAGTTCGTTGCGTTCGAGTGAGCTCTTATCAGTTTTTATTTGTGCACCTTCGAAGCTGTGAGTATGGTGATACGATCTCTAATGTTTTTTTGTTTTTTTTAAACGGTGAAGCGGTTGTTTTTTTTTTTTTATTTAATTTCAATTCTGAGTCACAACTACGCTGATAAACGTAAGAATATTCTAATTGGAAATACTGGACAAATTGGCATAAAATGCCCAATGTCGCTTATGGCTCAAAGTGACCCTTTTGCTAAATGTCCACACATGAGACATGCTGTGTTTCTCTTGTTAAGAAATGATAAAAAAGTTGAAATTTTTTTCTAGTTTTTTAGCGCTAATACCACACACAAAAAAAGAAGTTAACCTGAATAAACCGGAAGTATACCAATGGGAAGCAAAGGAAGTATAGAGCAGTGACACGACGTAGTACTATTGTATATAACTCTATGCTGGAGCCTTAATGGGTTAGCTGCAAGGGGCACTTCAGAGAGAAGCAGAAGGGCGTCATACTGAAGCCGATGCTGTGAAGAGTGATTTCTTAGACCTAAAACGTGCGATTTTTGTTGTTGGAGAAAACAACGTCATTTTCAGCCTAAGAAATCCGCTCTTCCGTTGATTTTTCCTCCATCTTTATTTAGTGCACCTTGTAGTTATGCCTTCCAAAACCCATACTGATGCCAATTTGGTGCCAATATGGCGGCAAATGTCACTACTCTATAGGTTATTACCCGCTTTCCGAGTACTGAGATTAACAATGTCGAGGCCCCACAGGGGCCGAGCCATTGTTGAGCTCAGTACGAGGAAAGCGGGTAATAACCTATTTATCACCTGGTCACGTAACAATTGAAAAGCTCATTCACCGTCATTGTTACTGCAATATCGTCGTTGTTCGCTGAAGGGGAAAATCGGCATTAGGATCCGTTTTTTGTGCATACATTGTTGCACGCACAGTCGCATTGTCAAGCTTTCTGAGCAAAAGAACGTCAGCAAGATTCGTTCTTTGTTGTGCGTGTGCTGGTTCTTTGTCGATCTCAGTACTCCAGGGGCCCTAGTCTCGACTTGATCGTTTTCAAATCGCATGCGGGTTTATCAAAACTCACGTGCGATAGAATGGGCGAGCCATGATTTTGGCGCGCCTTTTGGTAAAACCGCATGCGATTTGAAAAGTGAAACTCGAGACTAGGGGCCCAGGCCTGGGATGTAAATCCCTGTCCTCCGGGCCTGAGATGAAGGTATCAAGCTTGTTGCATTGTTACAAGCATTGTTGTATAGTACTGAGATCGTCGAAACTGGGTGATAAAGAGTGTTGATATAGCTTAGATAGGCGTAGTGATAATTAAAGGTGTCACATTCCATCCCTAATCTGAAAATAGAAAATAGATAATTTTTCTTATTTTCTTACGCCAGGCGAATAATAACTCACTTCCTCGTAAACTGATATCTTACTTTTAATCAGCAATAATTATTGAACTTGGCAATGGAAATACAATTCACGGAAACACGTTTTTTAATCTCATGAGCTTAAAAGGGCATTATCATTTAGTTCCCGGAAAAATGGTCCCAAAGTTCAACCTCAGTGTGTTTTGAGGTTTTTTTTTAATAATAGTTATGAGATTTGTTATTTTTTAAATAATAGTTATTGCATGATTTGTCAAAGTTTGTGAAGGTAATTATGTAATTGGCCCACGTGTAATTAGGCCTACATTCGGGTGTCCATTTTTTTTAATCTGTTGTTTTATTTCTGACAGCAAGAATGTTTTAAGCAGTCCTCAGGAGCTAGCATGAGTGGACAGATTGCTTAGGTGAGTTTAGGCCCACCTAATGTATTGAAACGTCAGGGGCAACAACTTCAGTTCACAGCTTGCGTGTGGAAGGTGCCACCAGTTCTAAGTTTGAAGTTTGATATTTGCGCTCTTCCTTAATGGCTTTTAGGTTTAGTAGCCTTCCAAGAAGTCAGTCCGACTGTAGCTTTTTGACGCGCACCCAGCGTTAGCCATGGCGCCAGAAGGAGAAAGGGACAATTTTGCTATCGGATCTCCTAGGTTCTTTTACATGCCACAATCGACATGAGCACGAGACATCACAGGGCCCTTCTCTGCCCGAAAATTCTAGGAGTGGCTGAGGCCGGATTCGAACCCGGGACCTCTGGCACTGGAGACAGTCATGCTAACCATCACGCTTGCCCCACATTCAGTCCGACTGTACAGACAGACACAAAACGACTGTGGCTCCAGTCAGTAGAACTTGTAAATCTGATTGCGATCCAAAAGGAGAGTTGCGAAGTGGACTGTAGCGATTGGGCGAAGGGGGAGATCCCCCAACCGTCCAAGAAGACATACATTTGGCAAATTCGAATTGTTGAGTTGGCCTTCTCGGATAAATTTTCACTGCAAATTCCCATTTCCATGAATAATGGTTAAAGGGACACCTGGCCTGCCTTATAGCATTCCGCCTGCCTTATAACAGCCACGCGCAGATCGCCATCCGCGCATTTAAAGCGCCAAGGTCGGCTGGGATGGTAGCTGTGTTCCTCGCAGCGAGGAACATAGGTACTGTTTCGGTTGGCTTTGGGAATAGTACACGAAACAGCATCAAGTTAATGATTCTGTCGTCACAAACCGGAATGATTCTCGTATTTTAGCATCACAATTTATAATTATAATTATAATTTTCTAGGCTCGTGACTTATAATTTTGCTTCGGCGATCTATTGGAATAATTAATTTTAGTTTTTACCGTATTAGTCTTTTAGATTTTTGATCTCATGGTAATTATTAAAAAATTAGTACATGCACACACAGAGATGAAACGACATGATTATTGTAAGCGCGCAAAGCATCATATGCTGCGGGACGCAGTATATAAAGTTAACAATTATTCAACAGAAATTCTCCTAGACGCCACATTTTAGAACGCATTTTTACCAACGTATTGACCAACGGTAAGTAAATAGATCTTTGGAGTCGTACTTGATGTGGTGGATCGAGGAAAATTGCGCTGGGAGGAATATCCCTTTAATTATTATCATCATAAGGTCAGTTTGCAAGTAAAGTTTAAGATTTTGTTTTCCCATTAGGTTTCGCAACACTTATATTTAGCATGCGAGTAACTGAAATGCTGCCCCTGATCGTTTCTGGTTGCTTCCCTGCAGCTCTCCTCACAACCACACAACTGACCTAGCGGGGAAAAAAGAAGAGCTCTGCGAAGATGTGCGTAGCCTAGTTGACAAAATTGAAAATTGACTTGGTCGTTTAGTTTGCTATTGTGTCCTTCTGTTAGCCCATCGCCACCGCGACTTAAAAATATCACAGATAATGTAGAAAATAAAAATAAAATATGCGTTAAACTGTATGCCTGCCGAGTTTGAAGTTGTGACAAGTGATAATATACGTCGCGAAAATCGTACAGAGTTGGGACAACTAAAAATTGAGTTGGCTATTGTACTATCTAGTTCCTCTGTTAAAGCAACATACCCCCAGCCTTATAACATTCCGCCTGCCTCACAACACCCACGCGACGATCACATCCGCGTATTTACCACAGCTAAGGTCAACTGAGACGGTAGCTTCGTTCCTAGCAGTGAAAAACCCATTGCTACTGTCTCAATTGGCATTGCGCCTAATAGTCCAGCCAGCGTGAACCCATTGTCAAAGTCCAGTTGTCCCCGGCAGACAAAAAAACCACAACGCATATAAGGCAGAAATTTAATTTTAGGAAATTGATTGCAAATGCATTATTTCCTTGGTCACTTAAAAACACATAACATACATACAATGAGAGATGAGCACCTGGATATCGACCTTACCCTTCCACCCGTTTCATACTTACAATAATACAGAAAAAATGAATAAAAATACAAGGACAGAAATGGGCTTATGCTGTGTGGGCCGCCATGATGGACCATTTGCGCTGGACCACTGATCTTTACAATTAGCTTTTCGTCCACAAAAAAAATTTATAATTTATTTATTGGCAAGTTTTTCAAATACTTCACGCCACTTTTCCATGTGAAGAAAATGTTTCACAGTGTTCATCACCCTTTCCTTGTTGACGGTAATAGTGTACGTCTCCAACTTTGTTTCCTTTGTACGACTCCAACTTTGTTTCCTTTGACGTGCAGGTACTTTACCCCTTCGTAGACAGAGATCTTATCCTTGATTGCCTCTTGTCAACCCTACAAACTTTGGAAGGTAAGATTAACATGAAAAGTTTGAACCCAACTCAAGTGGTGGATATAGTGAAAACCATTTTTGATACAAGCTATTTTCAACATGAAGGTTCCTTTTTTTCGCAAACACAAGGAGTGCCAGCGGGCACGTCCATTTCCGGTTACCTATGCGACATAGTGCTAAACAAACTTGACTACTTGTCAATCAAGCGCACATATCAAGACTACACCCTTATTCAAGATACGTGGATGACACTTTTGTGTGGTTGAAGGACAGAACTGATGTACAGCCGATTTGGGCAAAGAAAAACGTTTCTTAAGCTGGGCAAAGAAAAACGTTTCTTAAATACTAATTCGGGATGAGTTCAACGGCGTCGGCACATAGGGGCACATGTCCCCCCCCCTCCCCCTCTACCCAAGATGCACTTTATTTAAACTCTAGATGCCCTTTTTTTCTGCCCAAGAATCCCCAATGAGGAATACGGGTGCGGGGGCACACAAAAAAAAAGGCCCGGGGGCAAAACATCAAAAGTAGCTAGTAATTCTCCCGCTCCACCCCCCCCCCCAAAGAAAAAAATTTTTTTTATATTTGGGACGGGAGAAAAGACCCTGGTTTAACGACAAGGCCCAGTAACAAAGTACATACAAAGTGACAAGAAACTCCCCCCCCCCCCCCCCAAAAAAAAAGACTTTTGGTGCTGCTTTTGTACTTTATCCCTAGGCCGGTTTGTTACCCGCACAGCCGTTTTTTTTGGCTCAAGATTTTGTTCAAGTTTCTGGCTAAAACAAAACAAAAAATAGTTTTTTGGAGGGGGGGGGAGGTGGAGGGGAATTGCTTAGACTGCTGAATTAGACTTCTGTTCGGCCCATTGTTTTACTTTTTCTTTTCGCTTTTTGTTATGACTGGAATTTACTGCGAAATACGAAATGGCAACATGATTTTTTAAATGTTCAAAACTATTAATTTTATATGATTTTCCGCCAAATAAATAAGTTGTATTTACGCAGATCGTTGTGTACATGAAATTAGTTCGATTATAAATTGCCAGTCAAAGTTATAAAGCTTTGTATGCTGTAGATTAACTGGACAAATCGAATTTTTACTTTATTCCTTCACTCACCGATCGTCGCTTCTGCCACGGTATGCGTTGATCACGTGACCCTTCAAAGTCACACGGCGGCGAGCGAGAAATAACACAGGCTGCCAGGCCCCTGGGCGCACCGTGTTGCAAAAATGAATATGCTTGCTATACAATTCAACCCTCCGTTAGCTGCTACTTACGAAATTAAAACTGCTCGTTAAAATTAGGCCTAAAAGCTAACAATTAAGCCTAAAATGTAAAATAGGCCTAAAGGTTAACACATTTTTAACCAGCAATTGTGATGGTTACTGCTTTTAGATTAGTATAATAGAGACAGCCGTTGTAGTGCATTATAGAGGTGTGCGCCTCAACATTGGAAGTGGGGAAACTGTACAGAAGACCGGTGCGACTATAGGCAGTCGCTGTAGCCGCTTGTTTAAACTCTGTTTTTGATTTTGCCAACTGTACCCGGTTTTCATGAAGTACGGCTTTAGTTCACGTTTATGTTTTGACTAAAACCAAGGCACTGATGGGCTGGCAGACGAACTAGTAATTAAATAGGCAACTCTGTATTCATTTTTTAGATTTTATTTGAAATCATAACTTCAAACGGCGATAACTTGGCAGAAGTCCCTACTAAGTTTTGATTTACGCAGAGTTTGTTGGTGTTTCTGAATCTGTTTTACCTAAGATACTTTTTAAATTCTGACAGTGATGTTGTGTTTTGGTATTTTAATATATCAAAAACCAAAACTGGTAAAAGGGGCCGCCAAGTTCCGAATGGTTAGGCCCTTCAAAGGAGTGATATCAACATACCAAAACATTCGTGAAATTAATCGCACCGCTTAATAATTCGAAGGTTAAATGAAAACTTGAACATTGCTATACTATAGGTGCGCGGTGCGATTAAGTTGGCGAATGTTTTGGTGTGTTGATATCACTCCTTTGAAGGGCCGAACCATTCGGAACTTGGCGGCCCCTTTTACCAGTTTTGGTTTTTGATATGATACCACTCCTTTTTTTTAATTGTGTATTAACTCAACTCCACTACCGTGCAGATGAATAATTAAGTGCCACGTCAACAAGAAAGTGGTTTTCAACACTTTGCTACTACCTTTTGCCTATAGGCCGAACCATTCTCAACTTAGTCACTTCTTTATTGGCTTTTGGTTTGGTTTTAATTTTGTTGTAATTTGTTGTATTTAGTTAGTTTTGGTGTGTTGATATCACTCCTTTGAAGGGCCGAACCACTCTCAACTTGGTGGCCTCCTTACCAGTTTTTGGCTTTGTTTATTTTGCTTTGTTTTTAGAGATGATTTATTTTTTGTGAATTGGACGTGAATACAATTTCTTTGCAACGTTGTTTAGATCAATTGTGATACACTAGTGTGTACCTAGGCACGTACGTCAGTATACACGTTCTCATTGTCGGAACTTTGGCCGTCCAATGAGAGACGATGCCGACAGTACTAACAATGGTTATAACAATATTTTCGTACTTACGCGCCCTCCCACGCCATTCCTGTTACGCCCCCAGGCTTCAAACCATAAAAGGTACGCAGTTCGTATTGTAGTGCACCCATTCGTCCAATTTCATAGCTGGAAGCCTTCCCGTTATCTCGGAATCGATGAATAATCATCCTATGGGATTTAACATGGGGATGAGCGGACTAGCTAGCTAGGTAGTAACCTATTTTCAACGTTATTGAGGGGCAGATTTTGCACTGAAAGCAGCATAGCTAGCATTCAAACACGAGTTAATTTTTGTCAGGTGGGTCATTGCTCTCGATTTCAACACAATTTAAGCTTTTGTACCGCATTATTATTTCTCGCCAAGTACCTGAAATGTGCCCAACTATGCTTCAAGATATAAGACACTGACGCAATGGCGTCGCGCTACAATGGTTTACAACCTTGACAACTGAATTGATGTGATGTTTGTTGTGATGTTTGTTGCCTAACTTGGCGCGACACACTAGCGTGTGTCTAGATATCAGTAATTTTCTACCCCCCTAAAATACCAGTTACGAGTTGCTGCATCCTGAAACCCCTTCTGAGCGGAACTGTTTAACAGAAGAAGAACAACAGGAAGTAAAATAGCCAGCTCAGGTTTTTAGTTTTGCCGACTTAAAACCCGGTGGGGATGAAGTCTTGTGCATTTTTTGTTTTTATTTTCTACATTATCTATGATACTTTTAAGGTCATGGTGGTGACATAGCAAATAAATCGGCCAAGTCACTTTTCAATTTTGCCAACTATGTAAATTTTTGCAGATTTAATTTTCCCACGGCCAAGCTATATGAGCTCACATACTCTTACTTGTCCCCTGGATAAGAGGAGAGCAGCAGGGAAGCAACCAAAACACGATCAGGGGCAGCGTTTCAGTTACTCCCACGCTACATAGAAATGTTGCGAAAACTGATATAAAAAAAAAAAGTATTTTAAACTTTACTTTCAAGCTGACCGAATGATGGTAATAATTAACCAGTACTCGTGGAAACGGGAATTTGCAGTGAAATTTTATCCGAGTTTGCCAATTCGACAGCTCGAATTTGCCAACTGTATGTGTTTCTTGGATGGTTGGGGGGGGGGGGGAGAGCTTCCCCCCATACCCCCTAGTAGCTATGGCCCTGGCTGTATCTTGTACTCTGTGAAGACCAAAGACGGGAAGACGGGAGGTGAATACGGGAGTGCCTCTGTAGCCATTCGGTGTCAAAGGTCTACACGCTGTCTTGTTCTCGCTTCGTCCGTGGGTTGCCATCGCTGGACTACCTTCGTTGGTCGGTGTGTCTCTTGAAGTTGCTCGCAGGTTCTGGTGCGTGGTGAGGTGCGAGAGGCCATCATCCTGAATTGAGCCACAGACACCTACAGTAAAGGCCGGGTCAGCTTTGCCTTCCACAATGCTCCACTAGAAGGCACGACAAATACTGACGCGTCAAGTTTGCCAAGCGCGTCATCGGTTGACAGAATTTGGAACCCTCGTCGGTTAATTTGAAATTACCTAGCTTGGTGTAGAGATGGCAGCACCTAGCAAACTTGCGGTTCCTTCTATGTCAGTGTTTGATTTTACACGCCTAATTTGTCGTGATCTGATCCGGCCTTTACTGTAGGTGGCTGTGATTGAGCCCAGTGGTTGTTTTGTGTGCGGTTTGGTGGTGGCAAAATCCAACATGGCGTCCATTTCGGGGTTACTGAATCGAAGACAAACCATCGAATGCAGGCATTCGAAAAGCATTCCGTCGTCTTGTACTGCGGTAAAACTTGTTTTCTTGTTATCGTAAATCGACGCTACCATGTTGCCCGCATCGTACGTCGTGTCGCGAAGCACGAAGAGAAAATTTGCGTCCGCGTTGTTGCCATGGTTACTACGTTTAGACAACTCGACTGCCGCTTTCTCTGGCAAAGGCGAGAAGCAGCCAGCAGATTTAGTATTCAAACCAAGTAAAAGCTATTAAGCGACAAAATTGTCCTTGCGTAAACCCTACCTTACTGTGCTCAGTTGGGCCTAAGTGATCATTCCAGAATTCGAGACGGCACAGTTATACAGATTGGTGGTTGCAGACTAGTTTGGTTGAATTTGGCATATATAGGTTTATATTTGTTAAGATGCGTTCAGGGGCGCTTCTATCCTTAAAAAAGTGAGGGGGCCAATTGCCAGCAAATAACGGGACGTGAGGGAGCGGACCAGGGGACAGGAATCAAGACCCCCCCCCCATCCCAAAAAAATACGATTCGAGGGGCGCAAAAATCATTGGAAAAATCTAAATATGCTATTTTCTTCAAAACTCTTTTTTGATGAAGCATACATTACGTAAAACAAGAAAATAATCGCACAATAAAAATAAAGTGGTAATACGTTTTCTAGCAGGGGGCGTAAACGGGGGGGGGGGGGACGGATCGTAAGATTGTGTGTACGCCACTAGAAGTGGGCAAAATAGAGTTGGCTGCGAAGAAGTATTGCCAGATTTTTTATTTCAATATTGATCACATTTTTTTATAAAATTAATGAACATTTCAGGTTATATTACAAGACATATAGAAATGAATATAGCACATTGTTACTCAATTTAAATAACTTTTCTACTTATACTTTATACTTTTTTTATTTATACTTTCAATAACTTAATAACGCAAGTTTCACTTACGAAACTGGCTGGCACGTTGAATATACGTCGTTCTTTTCGTCGTCGTTTCGCTTAGTACAAAGCAACATATCGCGTTCGATTCGTGTGCCCCGTCACTGCATGCTTTTGTTTCAAATCTAGTGTTATTAATGTATTCATGAAAACAGCAATTTAAATGCCAAATCAACGTTAAAATGATAAATCAACGGTTTTCTTTCTCCCAATTTCTTAAAACTGAGGGGGCTATTATTGGTTAAAGCAAAAAGTGGTGGGGCCTATGCCTATGGCTATGCCTTTTTTACTGGTATCACAGTCACCGTTCGATTTTTCGCTCATTTTCGACTTTCAATGCCTATTCTGACGTTTGTAATTTAGGTGGACGACTCCAATTACATTCATTCAAAATAAGACATAACCACCATTCTAAGGAGCCTAATTGGAGTCATCCAACTAACTTACAAACGTCGGAATAACAGTTGAAAGTTGAAAATGAGCGAAAAATCGAACGTTGACTGTGATAC
>JAHWFP010175826.1:0-11742 GCA_023313725.1 Lithobius niger | reverse complement strand
GAAGAAGACATTTCCACATTTTGAATGAATCTGATTGGAATCTTCCACCTAAATTAGAAACGTCAGAATAGCAGTTGAATTTTGAAAATGAGCCAAAAATTGAACGGTGACTGTGGTGATACCAGCCCCTAGTAATACGGGCATAGCTCGGTCTTTAACAATGTTAGACCCTTTTAATTACACTTGATGCAAAGAAGACATTTCCATCTTCCGAATGAACCTAATTGGAGTCATCCAACTGAATTAGAAACGACATTTGTTGAAAGTTGTAAGTTGGCAAATTGAGACATCTATGGGCATTAAATAGGCCTAAATGGGCGAAAATGGCCCAAAATGGCCATTTTTCTCGAAAACCGTAGGAGATATGAAAAAAAGTAATGGAGCATACTTTGTAGAGTACATTGTTGCAAACAACTTTTATCCGAAACATTTTTTGGTAGCAATTACGGTTTTTGAATAAGAGGCCAAAAATGCTAAAAAGTTAGTAAATTTTGACCTTTTGACCCTAATTTTACCCACTAAGCTGCTCCGTTTAAAAGGTTATCATACGAAGATTTGTTAAGTAGTACATGATGTATTATGTGGTATATTTAATACTTTGCAAATTAATTACTTAACTTTTCCGTTTGCCAAAGGAAAAAATTAGTGTTACATTACGGGGCGTGTAGGGGGGGATGGGGTCATGACAAGCGTTACACCTTGTTACTAGGGGGTGGGGTGTGGTGAAAAAAGGGCAAAAATAAACATTACGCAAAACCTTGGAGATCTTCATCTGTGTGGAAGCGATCGTATCGAAGACAAAATATTTGAACGGCTGGGGAGAAAGTGAGGCTGACGTTTCCTATTGGAGCCCCACTTTTTTTCCGAAAAACTTGAATACCTTTATCCACTTATTTATTTATACCATTTTCTCATCTTTATTCGAAGTTTTGTCCCACTTCCCCTTTTTGGGGTTAAGGTACATTGCTCCGATTCAAGACCCCACCCCCCCCCCACCCCCACCTCCTCTCCTTTTATTATTGCCCTGCGTATGGATAAAACATCGTAGCGTGTTTACATAACGCAAATAAATCTCCGTTGTTCGATCATGTTATCATTCGGCTTTATTCAATTCGTGTTTGTTACTGTTCTTTTTTTCTGCGTAACTGCGATAACAGCGATAATCTGTAATTTCTGGTTAAGCGGTTGATTAAGTTCACCAAAACCGACAACAATACAACTCACAAAATTCGTAGAACTCCCTATTTGACGCGAAGTTGTCAGATAGAATTGCTACTCCACGATGAGAATGGCTATAAATTCAAGCGTTACCAATTGCATCTCACACAGCTCCCTGGTTCATCCAAAGAGTTCACTCTAGTAATAATTACCACTTTCAACTTTAAAGATGGCGAAGTTGTTTTTGTCTTTCACATTGGTTGCCGTGCTCGTTGTGCAGACAAAGGGTAAGTTTATACTGACTATTTACATGTTCACCGGATACAGGTTTGTTGTGACTATGGTGTGTTCCACATTCAGAATTTAGGCAACTAATAACAACTTGGCGATCGGGATGTGAATCCGCTCAAAAAATAGTCCGTTTAAAATATCTAAACGAGTCAGAGATACATTAATGTTGGCATTAAAATTACCACAGGAATATTTCGAAATTCCTGTAATAATTTTACTGTCGACATTAGTGTATCTCTGCCTCGTTTTGATATTTTAACCAGAGACTATTTCTTTTAGCGGATGGACATCCCTATCGCCAGTGTCATTACCTGCATAACAGACCACAGCGTCTGTGCTATTGAACGGAATGTCTTCCTTCTTGTTTGGGAAGATGGGTATTCGTCAGCTGCAGTGTCCATGTTCTTTTGTGATTTGACACAGATGAAAATAACGGTTTATGAAACTTTGGTAAAAACGTGATAAACTGTGGAAGGCGTTTCGTCTCCTGTAACGCACTCTCACCAGGTCTGGACCGTGCAAGAATATTAGTTTTACACGCAGGTTTATTTGCATATTTAAAAACATACTTAATTTTTTTTTTCATTTTAATTATGCAAATGAACCCGTAAATAAAACTAATGCTCTTTTTATGGCCCTGGGTCTGCGTTCGGAGTCTGCGTGACAGGCGACAACGCATCACACAGATTTATCAAGTTTTTAACAAAGTTTGATAAAAAGCTTTGTTATCTGTGCCACATGTATCAAGGGATGCTTTATTTTTCTTAATTTGAGCGACTGACCATTTTTTTGAGTTTTGACCATCAGAAGTCAGTTATATGCTTAGCGGGCTTAACCTAATAATTCTTCTTATTTTCGTTTTTAGCTGCACCAAATGCAGCAGCTCAGGACTGTTTTAACGGTGACGCAGAAATGACCGTCATCAAAGAAACTTGTCCTTTTCCCGGAACGCCTCTCCTGATTCAAGAAGAATCTAGAGTTTGTTTCGAAGAAGGTGGCAATTATTATTATTGTGTAAGAGATGGACATCCTCAATGTTACACAAGACATGTTATGGAATCGATGCACTTGAAGGGAGGAACCTGTATTTATCTTTAAATGAAGAACAACGGAGAATGGACAGTGTATTTATCTTTAAATGAAGATATAATGAAGACTTGAGAATGGACACTGTGAAGGGTGTAGCCTAAATCCTTAAGCGAAGAGTGAAGAATTATTTAACTGGAAGAATGAAGTTAGGTTTTTTTTTACACCTTGTTGTAAATATGTACTTATACAGACAAGAATAAAATCAGCTATCTGTTTACTATAAATGTTTACTTTTTTATTTATTGCTAATCTGAAATTTTATTAAGTACCTGCTTTTGCTTCTTTTGGTCTGATAAGACATGAATTAATTCGTCAGTGTGCGAATTCATTTCCCAAAACAAACTTGCCATCACAAATAAACAATACATTAATAACAAAAAATATTTATTATTTATTCTTGAGAAGTGAAATCGAATTTGAATGGCAAGAAATAGGCTAGTCTGCAAGACGATTCGATGATGTCTACTGCCTGAAAACGAACAACTTTTTTTTTTTGGGGGGGGGGGGGAGGATGTAGAATTTGAATTTGGGGTCCTTGAATTCAGTTAAGGGATTAATAAAAAAAATTAGACTGAAATCCGCTTACTGATGACCCGACATGCAAGTAAAAACGACAACCGGGTGATGACCCAGAAGTTGAGATGAATATTTTCTAGGAAACAGGCTTTGGCCCTATTGCGGGCGGACGAACTAAACTTTATTTCAAATTCATAGTTAGTGTTTATTTTAATGACTTTACCGTACTTGTTAATGCTAAAACTTGTTAATGTTAAAACTTTTTTTTTATAAGTTTGGGCTTTGTCTTTTAATGTGACGTACTGCTGGTCGTTGCCGGCCTTTTTTTTTTCTTCTTGTTTTAGGTTTTTTTTTCAAGTAAGCCTAACCTACGTACCATATTTATTTCAATAGGCTTCGTTTGCCACAGCATTTAGTTAATGTTGAATTATTTGCAGCCTCTTCGCACGGCCCACGCCAAAAATGTGGGCCATCGCCGCCGACTAAAAAAAAAACGGCATTAACCAAGCTGTATGGGCTGCTCCATTAATTCTTACATTGCTTACACCTGCTGCGCAAAGTGTCTTTCCTAGATTAGAAATATTAACAATAAAGCCTTTAACTGCAAGTCAAACAATCATCAGATTAGATTAGATTAGTTTATTTACTGAGCCTACAAAGGTCATTACACCATACGCTCCATCATCAGTACGATAGTTTTTAACAATAACCGAAAGATTGAAAAGGTTTACAATGCTACCGTGGGTATACAAACTTGACACACCTTTATCATGAGCTGCAACAGCGATCTCCATTACGATCTAAAAGTAGTAACCATCACAATTGTAGGCTTAATATGCGTTAGCTTTTAAGCCTAGTTTTTTAGTTTTTAGGCATAATTTTTACTTGCCATTTTAATTTCGCAATTAGCAGTTAGCAGAAAATTGGATGCGAGAGGCATCGAGCATGGTAGAGATTTCACATTGCCGTGGCAACGAGACATCTTTAAACTATTACACGCAGGCGTATTATTGTTTTATGCTGTGGTTTAAACGCGTCGTCTGCTGTTTACTTTCGTTTTATATACAGGGTGTGGTAAAAGTCTGGTCACACGCAAATAACTGCCGTTATAAGGGTCCTATATTAATTCTGAAGACATATTTGTAATGTAAGTCAGATATGGCGAAGCCAATGAAGGTATTTTCAATGACCTTGAAAACAGCATTCAAGGTCATCCGAAATTTATCGTTCAAACGGCGCAAGATACAGCACAAAAGTGAATTACAAAGTTGTACGCGAGCATCAAACATGACAAACTACGAAAACAGATTGAAAATTGGAGCATAATTATAGTTACGAGGAAAACAAAATAGCAACAAAGTCTTCCCTGAACGTTGTAACAGCCATGTAGTGAAGCTTATAGGGGCTACCTCTACAAGCAAATGCACGTATGTGAACAGAGTCTTTCCTGCGCCAATCAATGCAAGTGAACGAGTGCAGTTCAGGCTGCAAGAAAAGAAAACAACGTATGATACCAAGAGTGAGATTGGTGGTGATACGGATTAGGCCTAAAGTATCGAGCCATCATTCACAACATAGAAAGTCACGTTCGGTAGGTGATTATTTTCTGATTTTACATTTATTGCTAGACGAAGCCCGTGCTGCGCACTGCTGGTCTTGGATGCACCGTTTGTAACAGTGGCACGGTTTGGTTGTACGTCCATGTTTCACCGAACTTATGCCCCTTTGAGTGATATCCAGCCCTGTCGCAACAATCGCCAAAACGCATTGTTGTTACGAATGCCCACAGTTAATTTCCAAAGGCGGAAAAACATTTTTCTGGGTGGGAGGAGGAAAATCGAAAAATTACACCCCACTTTACGCCCCCTACTACTAGAAAACGTACAACCACTTTATTTCTAATGTATACGATTATTTTTCTTGTTTTGTGAAATGTATGGAACCATAAAGAAAAAAAATCATTTGAAGAAAACGACGAATAAATAGAATTTTTCAAAGATTTTTCGCCTCGTTCTTTGGCGCACTTTCATTCCTGTCCCTCTCAGCCGCGGCCCCCCCCCCCCCCCGTTATTTACGCACAGAAAAAATGTTTCCGCCTTTGGAAATGAGGTGTGGGCAATCGCAACAACAATGCGTTTTGGCGATTGTTGCGACAGGGCTGGATATCACTCAAAGGGGCCGGGAAAAAATAGTAAATGTAACATCAGAAAGTAATCTCATACCGAACATGACTTTCTATGTTGTGAATGAAGGCTCAATACTTTAGGCCTAATCCGTATCATGCGTTGTTTTTTTGTTTTTTTCATTGCAGCCTGAACTGCACTCGTTCAGTTGCATTGATTGGCGCAGGAAAGACTCTGATCACATACGTGCACTTGCTTGTAGAGGCAGCGCCTAAGCTTCACGGCATGACAGTTACAACGTTCATAGAAGACTTAGTGCTATTTGGTTTTCCTCAGTTTTCCTCAGTTTTGTTTTCCTCAGTTTTCCTCAGTTTTCCTCAGTTATACTCCGATTTTCAATCTGTTTTCGCAGTGTGTCATGTTTAATGCTCGCGGACAACTTTGTAATTCACTTTTGTGCTGTATCTTGCGCCGTTTGAAAGATAAATTGCGGATGACCTTGAATGCTGTTTTCAAGGTCATTGAAAATACCTTCATTGGCTTCGCCATATCTGACTTGCATTACAAATATGTCGTCAGAATTAACGTAAGACCATTATATTGGCAGTTATTTGCGTGTGACCAGACTTCGCCGTGATATAACGATTTCAGGTTTCATTTTCGGGATTCCCATCGCCAATGTAAAGGCCACTTTCGTCGCCGTGCTGAAAGGAATTCCTCCAAGCATTCTTTAGTCAAATGAAGCTAATGTTTGCGTTAACGGAATTCTTTCTTTTTTATGTCTGCGTATCTTCCTGCTGTAGTAAAATGCGATGATGAAATGCGACGATCCCCAGTGTCCACACTCGACTCTAATTTTTTAATTGATAAAATTACGTCAAAAAGGTTATTGGTTATAATGAAGTAAAGTTGTTTTAATTTACTGTGTTTTTTTTTAATTCCAGTTAATTACCACCAGCATGGATTCGTCGGAATTCCTTAATTATTCAGGAATCCGAATTTACTATGGTAAGTGTTATAGATTGATAAATTCGAAATATTTCTATTTCTTCCGTAATAATTGGTCGACTTACGACAAATTCGAGCTCGAGCTCAGGATATTTTTGGGGGTTCGAAGCGATGTAGCAAATTTCGTTCCAATCCGACTTTTCATTTGGGTTCCAATCCAAACTCAGACTACAAAAGTACAACCAACAAACATGTCGCAATTCAGTGTCCGTTATAGGGCAGTGACATAACGTAGTATTATTGTATATAACTCTATGGTGGAGCCGGTGACTGGGTTAGCTGCAAGGGGCACTGGAGGGTGAAAAAAAGGGCGTCTTAATGAAGACAATAGACTGGACTTCTTATGCCTATAACGCGCGATTTTTGTTGCTGGAGAAAACAACGTTTTTTTAAGCCTAAGAAATCCACTCTCAAAGCACTGTCTTGACTAGAAATGCCGTTGTTTTCCCTTACAGTTTAATCTAGTGCCCCTTGTAGTTATGCCCTCCAGATGCTATCTCATAGGCAATATGACGTCACTTGACGCTGCCACAGGCTACGCTATACGCTCGCTCTGCCAAAAAGATGTTTTGTGCATAACTGTAATTTTTTTTCTTTTTAATAAAGAAATAAATACACTGTTTGCGAAAGTAATTAAATACTGTTTTTAATATTTAGTGCGGGAGTAAACACACCTTCCGTGGGTTGGGGGAGGGAGGGGAAGTGACTTATTTGAAAATGACTTATTTTACACGGTTACAGGGTAAGGGAATGCTTTACCTCGGAGTCCTGGAAAACAATTCTTCTTTCAAGAATTTTCGTGCCTTTTGCCGAAGGGGATATGGAGTAACGCGTATCATCTTCAGACGATGTATAGAAAGGAAGATTGCGACGCGATCCTAAAGTGACGATTTTTGCCGACAATGGGCCTGTCGTGCGCTTTTAATCTGAGAATTAGAAAGAATTTCTCGTCTACAGAAGTGACATGATTCCAGTGTGTAGTTAAGATAAAATAACAGCCAGTATCGTGCACAAAAATAACAACACTACGTTTCGAGAGGACAACCTCCCGTCTTCAGGTTAAAATAAACACTAAAACATTGTAAAAATTCATGGCAGTATCTGCCGAGTCACCAAGTCTAAAAGGTCATGGTCAGGCCTAAAACTTTAAAATATTTTAAAAATATAAAACATACCAAATGATACACCATGTTACAGGATGGGCGCCCGGAAGTAGAGTCTCAATCCAGTGTGTAGTCTAAGCGTGGTTCGATTATAAGGCCTCTTATAAACCTCGTAGGGAACATCAAACGTCTAGTTTTGGTTAGGAACGAGTAAAAGAGAAAATTATTCATAAATCATTTACTTTTTTTACCTATATATACTTACATCGCCGATGTACTGGTTGTTCATTTCTGCTATTGGAACACCGCTGAGTCCGTTGGAGCAAAACTAGGCCGAAACATTTTGACGGCCATTTTGTCCTCTCAACCAACAAAAAAGTTACGTCACTCAGAGGCCTTCACAGAAGAAAAAAAAAGTAAAATCCACTTACCAAACAAAAAACATTTTGCCAAACGGTAATAAGCTCCGCGCTACGAGGAAAGGTGAAGAGAAAATGACAGTATTTAAAAGAAAACACAGTGGTACGTGGACAAAATAAGCTCAGTGTAGCTATCATCTACCCCAAAACAAAACTTGTTAAGGATTCCCGCCAAGCTTTTCGGCCGTGTGAAGTCGTGATATCAAACGCCAAGCTCTTTCGACAAGCTAATTCCACCGAGTAATAGTTCGAAAGTTAAATGAATTGTATGAGAATTGCTTACTGTGAAATTTTCACTTATTTCATTTAACGTTTGAAGTCTTAGTCGGTGGGATTAGCTTGTCGAAAGAGCTTGGCGTTTGATATCATGACTTCACACGGGCGAAAAGCTAGGCGGGAATCCTTAACAATTTTGTATTGAGGTAGATATCAGATCATTTTGGGCCAAATTCATGAAATCCACGCTTTGTGAAAGAGACATTAGAGTGTAACAATGCCACATCCGCACACAATGCCACATCAGCACACAATGCCACATCCGCACACAATGCCCAGGTAAGTACAAGCTCGGTACAAGGTACACTCACGCTATTTTAAGGCACAAATAGAGAAAACAGTGAGGAAATTCAGTTGCCCCCCCTCCCCCCCTCCATGCATTCAGTCGGGGAAGGAGAGCAAACGTAGGAGGGAATTAATTCCCCTGGCACATTTGTTAAAACGTGTTAAGGATTCCCGCCAAGCTTTTCGGCCGAGTGAAGTCGTGATATCAAACGCCAAGCTCTTTCGCACGCTAATCCCACCGAGTAATAGTTTGAGGTTAAGTGAAATATATGAAAATGGCGTATCAGATCTTTAAAAAAAAAACATTTTTCAGAATTGAATGCTGAAATAAATGCTGTATTTGTCTACTTTACCCAAACTTTATTTTTAACTTCGTGTCTTGGAGGGGACGCACCAGATCCTTTGCCCTTCTCCCTGAATGTTTTCATTTGAAAAAGTCGTGGGTTCATGATTTTTAAACATAAGCAGTTATTACATTTGTTTAAATTCTTTTTTTTAGTTTTAGTCTAAATCGATTAATTAATTAATTAATAGAAACTGAGAGTGACATCCTGAAACTGAACCTGACCCGGGTTGAATGACCAACTGTTTCAGGTCTCCAAACCAGACATAACGTCATTAAACGGAAACGACGTCATTTACCGGTAGTGCCGTCATTAACGGAAGTGCTGCCATAAAATCGTGGTACGGTACGTTTTTTTTGTTCCGCCATTACATCGTGATACTGTATCTTTTACTGCTACTCTCGACTCTTAATAATACGCTCATAGTAACCAGTTAGTCCTAGCCTCGTAATAATATATAAACCCTGTTTCCCGGTCGCAGACTATCCCTAGTTCTCACCTATCTACAAAGAAAGGTGGGAACTATCTGAAAACGGGTTTCCAGGTAGTTCCGACCTAAGTTGCGGACCAACCTAGTCGTCTGTAGGGGTAGGATTAGCTGAGAACTAACTGCAAAGATGCTACAAATATCGTACGTGCTCTCAAGCTTCAAACGCGGACGTCTAGCAAAATTCCTTGATGGATTTATGCACTACGTGTTTGTAGGGTTCCGGAACTTAACAGAAGTTTGTTCGTCAAAAATAAAACACCCATGTCACTGCCAGTAGGATTTCCTCCCCTCCGAGACTGTGTTCAGGATAATGCAATTTTGACCTGCATCTCTGGATTCCAGACGACAGGTGATGGAAGGGGGAGGTGGGTATTGAGGCTGTCTGCAAGACTACGTAATTCTCACCTAGCCTAGTCCAAAGCTGATTTCGTCCGCGACCGGGAAACAGGCTGATAGCTCTTAGTAAGCAGTTAGTCCTCACCTCATAATATTAACTATAAAGCAGAAATCCCTCTTGGAGCGCAGCGCGGCGGCCCCACTCTCCGTCGAGTAGCTAGCTGTTCTCTCTTCAGATCGCAGCTGCACAACACGGCCAACAATCCGTCCAGCACACGGCAGAGTAGACCGGCAACGAAAGCGGCGTCCACTTCAAGATGTACGTTCGGTGGGTAACCGTCGCTGCTTTGACGTAGGAACAAATTAACAAATACGAAAATTTGGTGCTTATTTGTATTTTTGGGAAGTATCACAGACCAGCATAAGTATGGCTGCATCATACAATGCTTCGGATTCTTTGGCTCAATTTCTGCACGTTTCGAGCCAGATATAAGAATTTATGGCCCCGGGGGGGGGGGGGGGGAGAATTTATTAAAAAAGCGTGCGTTCTTAAGGTCAGATCAGGTATATTGATGGCAGAGGCGTAACTTCAAAATTGGGGCCCAGAGGCGGGAGTGCAGTAGAGGGCCCCTTTCTTAAATAAAAAGCAGTTATCGTCACACAAGGTGAGAGCCGAGTGGAGGGCCCCTTTCAACAAAAAGAAATGCAGTTTTGCCACATAAGGCAAGAGCCCATTAGAGGCCGCCCCTTCCCCCCATTCTTAAAAAAAAAACATGCCGTTTTTGCTATACAAGGACTAGTGGAGGCCAATGTCCTTAAAAAAAATTGCAGTTTTTCCACACTAGGCAGGAGCCCAGTGGGCCCACCTCCATAAAAAAAAAAAGAAAACTGCAGCTTTTCACACAAAGCAAGAGCTCAATAGAAGCCCCCTTCCCCCATTAGAAAACTTTTTTTTGCCGCACAAGGCGAGAGCCCAGTGGAGGCCCTTCAAAAAAATTCAGTTTTGGCCACATAAAGTGAGAACCGATTGGAGCCCCCCCCCCCAACAAAAAAAAAACAATATTTTGCCACACAAGACACAATTTTTACGGAACGAAAGCAATAACTTAACTTTCTGATATTTTGCGGTTATAATATTTTAAATTGGGGCAGGTGAGGGGGCCCCCAAAGTAGGTGTGCCCGGAAGCGGCTGCCTCCTCTGCCTCATTGTAGTTACGCCACTGATTGATGTCTTAAAATGCTTTAGCCGCCGGACCAGACTAAGAAAGTTTACAGCGTCTTTCTGGACACACTCGATCCCCCCACCCATCCAAAAAATGTGGACTCTAATTGAGTTTTTTTAACTGCCACAAGAAAATTGTACCAAAAATAAAATAAAACAAGCGGCTACAGCAACTACCTAGTCGCATCCGGTCTTCTGTACTAATAGTGAGGCACACTTCTCTATCACGCATTGCATCCCCATCCATAATTGAAAAGCTAATCGATTATATTTTAGTTCCAAGATGGCTGATCACCAATAATATAAAAAAATATTTTGTATATTACATTCTCTTTAAATTGTAGTTGTGCTTTACAACTTCTAAAATGGTTTTTACTCAACACCAGGCATGGCTCTGCTTGTGAAAAGTTGATTTAAGTTAAATCGGTTTGTACAAGTACAATTTACAATAGCCAGTATAAAATGTAAAATACAACATGCAGTGACAGCGGCCAGCCTGCCAAGCCGTGAACGGATGCATGATTTTTAGCAGCTTAAATGTACCTACACATGTACATAAAATGTCAATGACAGCTAAATTACAATACACTTTTTGCTGAATAAACATTTTGTATTCTACTTGTTGTGAATATTTATGGACAATGTAGGGTGACAACAATTATTTGTAATTTTTGTAATTATTTTTACTACTACAATGATTATATCATCAGGGATACATTAGTGTTCCTATATATGGAGGTGTACGGCATTAATGTACTAACTGCTATTTTTCAAAGTCCTTGTTAAAAAATGTAAATGGCCTACTGGACCAAATCTCCATTATTCACCATTCTTCCTTTAAAAGATATCCACACTGTTCATCTTACGTTGCTTCTTTATTTAGCGATAAACCCAGTATCCATTCTCCAATCTCCATTATTTCTTCTTTTAAATTTATGCGGTGTCCATTTTGCATTCTTTAAAAATATACACAAAGTCCCTTCTCCATTATTTCATCTGTTAAAGAATTATACAGTGTCCATTCTGCATTCGTTTAAAGATGCACACAGTGTCCATTGTCCAATCCAATCTTTTCCATGACA